>DWNR01000412.1:0-20176 GCA_018250455.1 Polygonus leo | reverse complement strand
AAATTGGGTGTCGACTACAAGGTCTTCTTATAACTGTATCCACATGCAGCGCCACGTGTAAAATGTGGTACTAATTCGAACGTGCCTCGGCAATTTATAAACGGCGTTACTGATATCTTGGGCATATTAGAAAACTTTTTATTACATTCTCCTTAAGGCATTTTTAAAATTATTTATATTTGACTGAAGACGCCGTTAACACACAGGCGAATTATCCAATTGGCCTTAATTATCCTAAAACACAAAAGTGGTGTGACACAAAACAAATAAAGACACAAATTAATTTCAAATCAGTTTCAATAGTACATTTTTTTTGCTTAATGTTCTCATTGATAAACGTGATTCAGTTAAACGCATAAGCCCAGATATACCCGTCAAGGCTTTCAACATAAGCCCGACAAATTAATTTACTAGCGAGCAATGTGCGCTATCGTAGGAGTGGCAGTCTTTGTCGAAGGCTCTTTGATGCTGTAGAGCTGTAGACTGCTGTATAGTGTGCTGAACGTGTATCAACATTCAATGTCCACTGCTACTGAACCCAGGCAAACACACGCTTTATGTAGACGAAGGGTCAACCCGTACGATTATAGTATGGAGGTATTTTACAATGTTTGTGAATTTCCAACAAAAAAAAACATGATGAGTTGAGAAATAAACCAAACGTATTGGTATAAGTAATAGCCTTACAACTTAACAGCCTGATCGATATCACGCGTCCTTTGTACTTTCGTTGTCTTATTCGTATTGAAGATTTGAACAACAATTACTTATGATAAAACCCCTCATAATACCTACAAATCAAAACATAAATTTTATTATTTACTACTTGTTACGCAAGTTCTTACTACGAATATGACTGAATAATAAACGCAAATCCTAGTATTTCCATAATACCATATTAAGTAGAGCTTACGAGGCTCGAGTAGATACGGATTCAGTAAACGTAAGTAAATAAAAAATTAAGACTATAACGTTAAAAAAATAGAATGTTAATTCGACGCTTTCGAATACATAGTAAGTAATTTTCCGTAAAAGATTTTCCCGTGTAATCCTTTGAACGCCCACCTCCCCGAACAGGCGTTCGTCTGGTACCCACACCCTCTTCCCGAATGAGAATATTGCTTCCAAAGGAATGGAGATGAAACAATTTGTTTTTAAGCTGATTCAAAAGCAAATAAGTTGGTATTTAAGGAAATTGGCGTAATTTGCTTTTTGCTATTGAGTTCGTATTACGTTTCAGTACGTGACGTACAAATTTACGCGTTGGTAAATATCGAGTTTCTATTTATAGGTATTGTATACATACGTTTTTAACAACTGACGATTTAATCCTTTAAATGTCTTGATAATAAAATCTCATATAAAACCAGTATACGAAGGTAAATACATATATAGGTGTTTAACGTTGGGTGAATGGCTCATTGAGTGCACTCTGTGATTTATACGTATCCGTTGATTCCAGGTATACGGCCCCTTACTAGAATACTCTATCTATAATATTGGTATATATTATAGAAAGTCCCCATAAGATACCGCAATCTATTTTAACTTTATCTTTACATTCATTTTCAGTATCGAGTTTGACAAAAATATGAACAAGTCTTAATAGGAGTCTAAAAATACGAAAATGTTGATACCTACTCTAGCCATTATCTTCTAATTGCATACTCGTTATTAAACTAACAACAAACATTTAAATATCGAATGACTCCATAAATTCGTACGAACGCGGTAACAGAGTACTAATCTATCTGCTACGACTAGCCAGGATAAAGTGCTCGCTAGTTAGCTAATTTAGTTCCATATAATAATCCTATACGTACAACATACAATAAAGACCACGTCAGAATGTAGGTGACATTAACAATATCCGTGCGATAGCTAAACATTACATAACACGAGGCGAATGCATTATCTCAGTTACGAGTTACGACGGTTTACGCAAACGGTGCTCCGGCTGACCTTTGCTGCCACTGCAGTACAGCGCTGCACCTGCACGCCGTAGTCTTTATCTATCTATACACAATAACATACAGTTGGATTGTCTGTCTGTATTTAAGAAATGCCGTCATTTTTACGCAAACTAAAAGTTCTGCAAGTAGAGAAAGAGAAAAAAAATATTGCAAAATTATTGATGTGTCCTTTTAGTTAAAATATATCTATCTATAATAACTCTGAAAGCTCATACAAACGCTATTATCCTAATCTACTAAGAGTACTAATCTCTAGTAGGACAAATTATATTAATTTAATTAAAATTTCTTATCTTTATTCGTAAAACACACAAGTCTATATTTATCGATACACATTGTAATATAGTCGGATTATCTGTCTTTGTGTAAGAAATTCACTAATTTTCTAAGTCTGATTCTAAGTTGAGCGATTACTACTTTACATCCATATCCCCAAAATATTTTGGTTGTTCCCTAGTACAGAGGCCTACTTTAATCAAACGAAAGAAAGAACCTAAACCAAAATTCAAACCATAATAAATACTTACACGCAACTAAATTGGCGGTAAATAACATGACGCAAGAACATAATCATACACACGTGCAGCAGGAATTACGTGCATGTGATTATTTTGAACAAACCACGAACTTAATCATTAGGTAGTCAGTTTTCAACGAATACATTTATGAATACCAATTTTTTTTATCGTAAAAAGGTAACAAACGAACACGCAGTCCATCTGATGGTAAGTGGTCACTTCCACCCATGGACATCAGTAATCATTCCCAAGTACGATTGAATCATACATGAATTTCATCACAGATGCTTTGCTACCCCTGAGGACTAAGGTCTTCGCCTCAAGTATAACAGATGGCAACCACGCCTCTCCAAACCGTAACACAATAAATTGCTTCACGGAGGATTATGAGGGTGGCGGTGGTATCGCCAGTCGAACTACACGAATTCTAACACCTGGCAAATGAACTAATAAATGCTTAATTTTCCATAAAACTTACAATATTTAATATTAAATCGCTCCTTCATGTTTATAATACAATCAAATAACGTATAACTAATAGTTGCTGGACAATGAAAATAGTTTTATCACGTCTAATTTAATGAAACATACTCTCTACTTCCTTGTTGTTAAAATATCAATATTCAATTTTATTCAACCATACTGATATATTTGTACAAGCTAGATCCTAACAGATCAGTTTAAATAAATAATGACCTATTAATACAATATTATTACAAATATTATTGTATTCATGATAAGATGTTATCCTCGTGTCAATATGTGTAATGTAAACAAGCCGAGCTCACAAAAGTGTAATCATATACAATAATTATACATATTATGTGACATTAATTGCGTAATAGGATTATGGCGCGGTGGAAAATGGATGTCCCTCGACGACATTCTCTGTAATTGCTTACGAAGTATAGTGCTTTACCACCAAGACAGTATGAACGCATAAATATAATTTATCTTTACTTGAATATAAATATAATCACCACAATAAAATTATATTAACTGAAATAGAAATAATTGTTTTAATGAGTATATTATGCTGCGTACTGTTACATAAATAAAAGTAATTATAATCAGTTAAGAAATATATTCTAGCTCTGAAACAGGTTTCTACAGACCAAAAATATGTTTATTAATACGAATATTAATCTAACAATAATTACGTATTCAAGAGCCAATGTTAACAAAGTAGAATAGAATCTCAAACAAACCATGTCAGAAATTAAAATTATCGTACCTCCCTAGTATAGACAAATGGAAAATAAATCAATACCAATTTAAGTAAAAACAAACTTGAAGCTATAAATCTGTCATAGCCTACACTACTTAAAAACCAGAATAACTCAAAAGGTATGCTAACAAGTCACTTTAGTGCCCGAAAGACTTCCGATGACGCAATATTGACATTAGCTACAAAAACTAATACAAACTATACGTACAGTGACCCCGTTGTGTACTTACGCCGCGTACATCATTCGCGTACGAGAACATAATAGACACAATCGCGCACAATTTCACAAAAACTTTCTCGTGCGAGACTAAAAAGAATAACCGCCCGGCTAAGGCTCGGATCGAGGCGTACTGTGCTCGTACGAGTTACGTGCCCGTTCCCGGTTCCACAGGGTTGCCAGACACGTTTCATATCAGGAAATCGGAGTAATAAATAAAGTGCAAAAGAAAGTAGAATTAAGAACTTAGTTCAAGTTTTTTAGGCGTAACGCATTTTATATTGCAAGTTTACTAGTTTTCGTATAACCGCGGCTAAGCTCTTGATTCCACTTCACATAAAATCTCCTGTTCTATTGTGGGATTACAAACAACTGCTTGTCTATCTATTTAGCCATATGTATTTAAACAATTAAATAAAGATTTCTTAATGATTGAACAATATTGAAACAACAAATTTCATCAACACATCATGTAGAAATTTACAGATTCCGTATGATAAAATTATCTGGTATATGATATATCAAGTGAATTTCACGTACACGTCATGCTTTAGAGAAATTTTAACGAAGAATATTTCAACGTGTAACTTTCGAAAAAATACTCTTATCAAAATCCGGGATCATTAATTAAATCTAACGAAGCAAATCCCGTTCGGCAACCCTATAGCAAATTTATCTCAATCTGAGTAGCGCCGGAGGGCAAGAGTGCAACACGACTCGTCCAACCGGTTGCCCCTCCCCCTCCCCACTAGAACCGGTGTTCCTAGCCGCTCCCTAATGGTCTCGCCACACAGCGGGCGGGACGGGAGCGGGACGTCGCGCTGGCGTGCTCCGAGCTGTTGTAATGAATAAGATAATAAATGGAACGACAAAGCGCCATCGTTTAGAATCACTATCGCTTCCCGTTCTGCTATTTGAACTTATGAGGTGCGATACACTCACCGTTATCACCGTTTGTCTAAGACATCCAAACCTCACAAAAAGTGCGTTAAGATGCAGCTGCAACCCCTTTCCATAACCCAGGTCTTCTTTCCCAGTTAAGCCCTTAGTTGGCTTGTCATAAAACCCGGTGAAGCTGTTAGGGCTACCAACATCAGCAAAACATTAAAAAAAATGTGATGCATCGTACCTACCGCGACTCGACCTCTAAACGCCAAGCTCCCGCCTCGCCTGCTGTATGCCTAGACCAGTCGCAGGCTCGCCTTTTAACTAGATTAGGTACAACTTCCATACGCTCTCTGATTAGACATACTGTTTTTATGTAATAGCATTGCTAATAGGTATCCAGTACGTCTAACGTTAAATGGTCACAGCGTTCAGGATATATGTAACCGTTTTCTAATATAACCAGTTTTTCCTCAAGCCCTGTTTTGTGACTATTCACTACCCTCTGGATTAAATTGGAACAATTTAAAAAACATAAGGCTTAGTGCAATGAAGCTAAAACGTACAAGCTCGGTAATAAAGCACATTTGCTGCCTGTGCATACGAACTACAAAACAACCTATAGGCGGATACCGGCTCGCCACGATACAAATCGCTATTCCAACATTAAGGCCGTTTGGGCTTAATGGATAATAAACTCAATACAATCCGGCAATTACAATGATTAATATTACGATTATTATCTTTGCATTTATAGCTATATTGCATTCCCGAGTACTTAAACTTTGATAAACACATGGAGGCAGACATTAAATTTGGATCCGTCCCAATTCACTTTTATTAACCGTCTCGCCTGTCGCTATAACTGAAAGGGATTAGGTAATTAATCTACGTGAACGTTCACGTCGTTGAAAAGTAGGCCGACCTAACGTAATAGACAAATAAACTTCCTTTCATAAGCTTAACAAAAGTACCCGGTCGTTGTCATCAATTTAGATTAATATCTCTCCACTAGCGTTTACGTAGTAAGTGATCAGTTAAAGCTGTCACAACATGAGGTATCCGCTTAGTTTTTGTTGCAAGAAAAGGAGTTATGCAACGTTCTTGTAAATGACGTCAACCGCAGAGTCTTATTAAATCAAAACAACAGATTACCATAATAGCTCATCTTGAATACAGCGATTATCGTAAATCGGAACGCAACTCGGCAACAGTGCCGTGACCACTGCCTCTCATCGCAGATTTGCATCTTCTTTCGTTTTTGTAAATTATTCAGAACCTCATTCAGGTTTAAAATGCATTTATAGAATTCATTGTAGCTTTTGGCCGTGGCTTTATACGCCTTATGCCTCAATTTTGTTACAAATTCGCAATAAATGACTTTCAAATTTAGAACATTCTTATTATTCGTCATGCCTTTCATGTCCCTCTAAAAATCTATTTTATAGTAAACAGTTGAAATGAAAATGTTTTTTCTATAAATCGGAACAAACAACCTTATTTCGACTCACTTAACAAACTTTTAATATTCGTTAGAATGCTTAGCATTCAAGTAATTTGTTAGTATCGAAAAGACTCGAAAGATGCGTTAAACTAATAGTTATAGTTACCACGCCGTTCAAACATCTCCATGTAGGTATATGTGGTTGGGTATGTTGTCAGATGAGATTTATTCACGTAGCCCGTACATGCGGCGGGTGGGCGTACGTGGGATGTAGACGCTTCGAGTGGAGACCGCCTCGTTGTTGCGTCTAGCCAACCATTTAACTACGTATTTGGAGCGTTATTACCTTTCACGGAAATATTTTTACTCGCCCCAGCAACAATGGTGTGAAATATGCTGCCACCTGCCGCTTTACTAAGTTAACGTAACTATATTGTTGACGTATATATGTAAGATCGCTTCGTCGTCGTAATTCATAACACATGTGTTATTCAAAGAAAGGTTCGCTGATGGCCTTTAATTCAACCATTATTAAGAAAATAGGTCCATACAAAAGATTCCAATCAAGGAGTGAATGTTTATAAATAGCGTCTCCTCGGTCGCGGCCGCTTTATAATACCGAACAAAGGAACAATAACGACCAACAAAGAAGTTAGAAAAGAACAAAAGCAAACATCGAAGCGAGTCAAACGAGCTGTTTCCTTCCATGGCGATGTAATAACAATAACAATATGGCCGACTTTTATGCGTGCATGCGTCGACTAATGATGCGCGCAACTGATCTAATTCCGGACTCGAGTTTTGCGTATACGTACGTTTTTATATCAAGAATTATCATACGCAGCCCCTCAGAATTAACGGTCGAGTAATCTGGATGTGGGAAATAGAGACGGCGATGGGCATGCCACACAGGTGGGAGAGAGAGCATTCTTATCTGGGTGTGGCTATCAGTAGCTACTTTGTATGCTCTGCGAGCACCAACATAGTTGCACGCGACTGCATACGTATACATATGTTTATATCGTACGAATGTGTGCGTTAAACGGCCGAGTTCATGCTAATTAACATCCCGAGGCCTGTTGTAGATTAGACTGAAGCGTAACATTACGATTACAAGATAAATATAAAAGATACAGATACATATCAAGCGTATCGAATGTGCAATGCGCCAGTAATTACCTACGTTCTAATAAGTGTGTCATATCTAATTCAGTATTTAGAACTAGTGCGCGTCTAATGTACATATAATAAATAATAAGGAAGTAGATATAAATAGCGGAAGAGTATATTAGAGTTAGATAGAGTCCAACTACATTAGCATTGCAGGTGCGCTACATTGTAAATGTCAATGACCAATGCTAGCCGCAGTCGAACAAAACAACAATGAATCATGTAAAATATGTACCGGTGGCGTCCGTCGCTGCGCGGTCCACACCGGCCACAAATCACCAAAATCACTTCACGACGTCACGCGGTACATTCGAATTTCGTGAGACATGTGACGTTAGTGCGGTGAAAGGTAAGATGCGTTCCGTAAACCGTTCGGAGTAACGAGTAACCGAGCGTAGTGGTGCCGGCGCGAGAGAATGGCGCAAACTGGAGCCGGGAGGGGAGCTCCCCTCGTGGCGTCCCGCTCCCCCGCGCCCCGCCCGCGCCGGCCGCCCGGCCTGGCCACCAGACGCAGGCTTGCATAATTAATTAGACTTCACACTCCCAGTCACACACATACACGTTGCACCTTCCGCGCAACGCAAGGTCATCGTTTTTGTTACACATATTGGTTAATGGCACACAATCACTTTTAATTGCGTCAATGAATCACTACGTGCATTTGATAAATATGCAGATAGCTATCGGTTAACGGCATCATTTCATTGTTTTCACAGGGTTCTCACTCGTAAGCCGTTACAGCAGGCCGGAGAGGAATAACCGGCTACGTTATAATAAATATACCTTACTGATTTCATTTTTATAGATGTCGAGATAGATATCTCAGAAATCAATTTCGTGTTCTTTACAAATAACTATGAACCTATTTATTTTTAAACGTCAAAAGCTGAACAGCATTTCAATCAACTTTTGTGATAACCAGTCACGAAGCCAGCCCATTCAAATTTCATAATCCGTTGTCAAACACAAAACTAGCTGTCATCCAGGTCAAAACGAATATTAACCTTCAAACAAAACAAGAACAAAGTAAGTAGTGAGTGGCACGTTGAAACAGAGCCTTCGTAGCCGGGGGAGGTGGGAGGGGTTCGGTTACGCGGGCGAGCCAGACGAATCCCGGCATCCCGCACTTGTCGCGATCGATATCCGAATATCCGTATCCGCTGCACGAGAACTCGCATTAACTAACTCTCTTGATAGAGGTGGAAAGTCGGCCGATGTTGTTACAAACTTTACCGATTACACTTGCCCGACAAACTCTCTCCCTCCTTATTCTAAATGAATCAACAACTCTGGGAGCGAACGTAACAATATTGACACTCCGCGCCGATACCAAAGCGTATTGTTACGGAAGCGACTCAAAACAATTACAACTAAACATTTATTTACGACATCGATGCGTAGACAGCGTAACGAAGTTCAATTTGCAAGCAAATATTAGGGTCTACATGGTCTCACTTTATTGGCAGTCGTTTAATTAAATCCTGACAACACGACAAGGGAGTCCCATCATAAAATTTTGTAATATAAGTTACATGACGAGATAAAGTATTGTTAACAATGAATACTTTCAGTTAGTTTGAAATTTGGTAATTGATACTGATTTGAATTAGAAAGGTGGAGCAAATTACAATTTACTAGTCCGTACTAACACGTCATGAATGTAATTCAGTACCCTGGACAATATAGGGCAGAAGGTAAATGACAAATGAAGGCTCTCCTGCGATGATAACGGAATAAAATGCAAATATCAGCCATTAATCATTGTTACATTGTGAAAGAACCGACTGGGGGCGAACAAAAAACTTTTATTTATTCCACTCGAGTCCGCTGACACCAGCATATTCGTTATAAATCGAAGATTGAAAGAACTGATATCGGGATTAACTTTTTAATACAGTTAGTGATTAATGTTCTAGTAGACATTCAAATAAAGCACGTACTCTGTTGGTTTTTGAAAAGAAATATGAAGGTTTTCGTATTAAAGTGAAGACGTGTAGACACGAACGAAGAAAATACATTAGTAAAAACAAGTGTTCCCTGAGCCAATTCCCGTGTAATAGGAAAAGTTTCAATCGATTCCCGCGGTGACTCGCTCACGGAACACACGACGAGTATAAGAACCGTGCTTGCATTTCTTAACGCGTAATTTCTCTGCTAATACAATTGTTCTTTTATAAACTGGTTAAGTGAGTAAAGCTAGGGAAGTATGAATTTTATAATCTTAATAATTTGAATGTAGGTTTATGCCATCCACTATTAAAGATAAATTTATTAGAATAAGCCACAAGGTGGAAGCCTAGTTTTTGGCGACTTTCCAACAGGAATGGTTTCTCTGAAACGTTATTGCATTTGCGAAGCGAGATGACTTCCTTTGCGTCTGTCTGTTTGGGTTATCCAGAACAGGAATAATTTATATGCTGCAATACAATTATAATCTGGAGGCATTTTGATTCATACATTCTTTTGCAAATGTAAAGGTTGGAAAGACTTTATTTTGGGTAATAAACTTGATTGGGGACCTACATATCTTGTAGTCTTCTCATTTTCGAAGATACCAACATGGTTAATTACATCATCATTTATACATAACTCGTGGCCGTCTAATATTCCGCAGTTTGAAAATTAGATTACCCACAAGCAATGAACAATACATGATTCTTACAAATGAAATTGCTAAACATTATCTAGTATATGTAATAACATTAGCTCTCGTACTTTTAGTTTTGCGGAGCGTTAAAATGACTAGAATGCGATTCAAGACGTACTTTATGATGCACTTTATCTACAAAAATACTTTAGTCTCAGCTACTTTTCCGGCTTCAGCTACGTCTATCCAACATTCAGTACCAAGATTACCTAATATCCAATGTACATTTTAACAACGAATATAAACGACCACATCACAGAAGGTTACATTTAAAGTGATGATTTTTTTAGTAATTACTGCCGCATTATAACCCAATATGGAAAGAAACACGTCAGCTATTTAATTAGTAAGAAAAACGAAAAACGAGAAATAAAGAGTAATAACTTGCTATTTGACTGACTAGGTGACAAATAAATAATAACCTTTTAATATCAAGAGGACATCTAACCTCGATCTAACGAAAAAACAATTTTGGAGAGAAATATAGAATATATGACGCCTCGAGCGTACTTTTGAAATGTACAATCAACTCGAACATTTATATTGCCTCTCTTTTAGTGTCATGCGTAGATTTCGCAAGATGAATTGTTTATGGATTCTAAGCTCGATGGCTCGTGTTCGAGGAGGGTCGCTGAACCAGACAAATTGCCGTTGAGAACAAGCTCCCCTTGACAAGCGGGACACAGTGTTCGGCTTAATCGCATTTTGGAAAATTTACGTCCATTAAATTCTGTTGTCTTGATATTTGTTTTTATAAGCCCAATTATATCTTAGAATATTGAACAGTATAATGTTATGCGCTCGTATATTAAGTAGCAGGTAGTAAACTTACTGAAAACCAGACTGCGCGGTTTTTATGGAAATTATATCAGATTTGTCGATCGCTAGGCTACTTTAGATCCATAGATTGTCGCACTAGATATGACCCGTAATTTTAGTCGCGCTTACCTATATCTCGTTATAAAATCAGAATTACTTTTTAATAGTTAAAATAAAAGGTAATAATTACCTGAGTTAAACAATTAACCATTTAAAGTACATATTATTATATGGTTTCATTTAACGTTTAACTTAAACTATCGAAATGGCGCACGTTTATTCGTATTTTTTAAATTCGACATGACCACCAGGAAACATGATATTTGTAATGTGATGAATTTTTAAATTTATACTACCGAAATCCTTTCTAAAACTACCCTTCTTCATAATATTTACAAGTATAATTGTATTACTGAGATAATCACTATGAGGAAACCCGTGCTCAGCACTGAAATTGGATCGTTAATGGTGACAAAATAATTAATATGATTCAAATAAATCAGTTTATTAACCCGTACCACAAATAAGTTTTCTCGTCATTACTGATCGGAATAATATCATGCCATTAATTGTCTAGCATTGAAGCTATTTCTCGGAAAGCCGAGACAGAATCTGATTGGGTTGGCAAATATGAACAGATCTGAATTATAGTCGACAGCAGTGGACGCATACGAAATGGCGCTATCGGCCATTGCACGAACAGACGTGACTCACATGTAAATGATACTATTATATATATGGTTTAGGTTCAGCCCTACGACGTAAAACGTAAGATAGCAGCAATAACATATCATTTATCTCCATTATTTTGTTGGAAAGCTTTCGTTTTATCGTAGGTGTATGATAAATCCTCAATTACAGTATTATCTTTAATATTTTTAATATTTGAAAAATGTTCAGAATGTCTAATTAGCTAATCATTCTTTTTTGTTTAATAAAACCAACTACTACCACCACCAACTATGTAATATGAGTTTTTCGAGTACTTTTTATAAAGAAGAATTAATATTTATTATTTTTCTACTTGTGCAAATTCTTTACTTATATCTAAAATGAAGGATTGTCTAACAAGAATTCCTGTTTCGATGCACTAAACACGGTAATGGTCGACTGCGCAATTTCCTTTGTCTCCGCTCCATGTTAATTGTATTCCCTTTGTACCGTCTACATCTAGATACTATCTTTTATGAACAGTGACCTGTTTCTATTGTGAAAGCATTAGGCCCTCATTTGTTATATTATGAGCGTAATGTTATTAAATAGATTTCTTTTCTTTATCGTCATACTTACCAACTGTATTTCGTTTCAAAAGTGATGCACTCGTATTTAAAAATGCTAAATGTTTAATCTGTTTGAAATAATGAGTAAATAATATAAAATGTATATATATAGCATATACGGTAATAATTAATTCTACTATCGTATTAGTAATTATTGACGCTGTACTGCTAAATATTTACATTTAGTTGGTTATTGAAATATGTGGTTTATTATATTCCAATAATATCCGAATTATATTTACCAAACCATTCGGCTCAGCGAACATACTATAAATTAATATTTATTTTCTAGCTTCTGGCTGCGACTTCGTCTACGTAGATACCAGATATTTGCCCGGAGTTTCGGTGAAAGTGTTCTAAATGTCATTATAGATATTTTGTAACTTAGTTATAAAATAACTGAACGACAAACATCAAAATCCGTTACGCTCGTTTTGCGCGATATAGTATCCTAATATCCAATCAAATTTTCACAATAATAATATTAGTAGGACAAAGTACATCTTTTGAAACGATTATTTCTTCGTAGCATGACTTTATTGTATAGAACACCATTCATCCTAAAACGTAACAACTCAACCAACAATAAATGCAAAAACAGCGACTGTGTCTTAATAAAAACAGATTTTCTAAGAATACTCCAGAGAATATCGAAGCATAAAATTAACTATTCCAATTCAAGGACTATTGCCTAGGCCAGATCCTGACTGACCTTACTAGAGGTTAACCTTGGGCTCAAAAGTCCTGTAGTCCTTGAGACTTGGTCTTATCTGTTATTATGTTAACTTGTAAAGCTTTCAGATTCTATTTCACGACCTGCCACGTCGTATCTCTATTAACATTATTAGATCACGTATTAAAAAACCCTTCCTATTTACAAAAAAAATAGATTACTATTAATGTCAACTAATTAAAACAGATTCTGGCTACCTCTCCAAAATTACTGAGACTTAATTTTTTGTACAGATATTATTCTTAACAAAAACGTGACAGTAAAAACTAAATAGATATGAAGTTATGTAGGTAATTAATTAAATGACCTTCAGTTAACATTGTATTAAAATAAGAAATTAAATTTATTATGTATTACTATGATAATTCTTTCCAAAATGGTCAGAAGTGAGTGTCTCAAAGAATGTTAAAATAATATACTTAAATGGGATAATACGTAACGAACTTTGATACAAGAATTTTATAAACAAAGGCACAAATGATAGCATGTATGTAAGTTAATATTCAAGCAAAAAAGTGCGTCAAAAATTAAATTTGTAGCGGAATTTCTTGGACATACCATGTTGTTTTTCGCCTTTCCAATGCCGAAACGAATCGAAATACGAAAATAATGATAAATCATATTTTAAAATCAATCTTACTCATTAAGCCACATAGTGCCAAAGAAATTACTACATACACTCAAAATACGGTAACCTCCTTTCTGGAACATGTGATAAAAGGGGACTTGGACAGAATCAAAATAAAAAAACTAATCATAAACACGACCTGTGCTTGATTTGCCATACGGGTTATCTTTTTAACTTGGGTCCTTGGTTTCATCTTTCTCCTTTCATACATTTATTGTATTGACTGCTGTCGCTGAAAATCATGTTACATTGATAACTTTTTGAAAGGCTATTAGTATTTTACATGGCCCAGCAAATCCCTTTGAAATGTGACGCGACATCAGACCAAAAATAGTACACGACTAGACATGTTTATGAGCTAATACTGAAAGCTAATTATCTCTGTTTGTGTACCCTGAGGAGCCGATCTAAATTAGATTTTCACGAGAAGTTTTCGAACCGATCTACTCCACTTGCATCTAATTTAAACAATTATCTCCCCTAATACTTAAAAATAAGTAAATCGTTTTTACATACCATTTTTATTATTAGCACGTGAAACGTGATATCAAATATAGTATTTCATAATACAAAAAAAAGAGTATAAAAGCTTCAAAACTAAAGAAACTTTAATTACTTTTTAACATATAAACTAAAATGATTTTATAGACAGAATTTTGTGTATAGCACTTACGACTTAGAACATATGTTACATTGTGTATGGAACATAAATTGATTAAACCCTTTTAGGATTCAATTGGAGCAACACCACCAATATAATTATATCCAATCCTTAACTTAATTCTTACTGCCTCAATGTACGTATTTCTAAGCAAATATTCATAAGCTTAATAGCGTGGAAGCACATTCGTTTAGACTTTAGATAAGTTTAGATCGTGCTCCGTTAGCGACAGCTATGTTGTCTTCATGAAAGTTGTTGCACTTTCAAAGCTTTCAAACTAAGATATTAATATCCGACACACGTGCTTCGGTTAAACTCAGTTATAGCGTATTTAAATAAATTTGCTTATTTCAAAAATAAGTCTTGCCACATACTGAGAACATTATTTGTACCTTTAAATTATTAATTTCACGATTGTGCTTATTCACATATTCGATTAGATACCCGGATATTTTAAATATTAATAAAAATAGTAGATATTTAAATAATACTGATTTGTCAGTGTTTCATATTATTAATTTCCATTTATTCTTTTTTTCTTGATTTCATTAAACCACCAAGGTTAAACCAACCACCAAATTGTTTCCGTTTAATATCTTGTTATTTAAAACTATTTGTTAAGATTTCTGACTGTCTTCGTAATATTTACAACATGTGTATTGACGGTCGACGTCACATATTTTTAATGCTACAATTATTGAGCAATGTACGTAGATATATTTAATTTTCCTTATTAGTAAAAATACGGATCAAACCAAAAGACAATAACATAAATTATATTAATATTAGTGGCAACAAACAGATGTTTTCTTGGGACTAGTGTGGATAAACCTATTAGTCATATATGCTGTATTTAGCTGAACCGGGCGCGGTGGCGTTCAGGTTAAAATCGGTGCATGCGTCACCAGCCGACGACCTGCCACTTGTACAACTAACCGTAATAACAGGAGAGTTTGTACAGTAATAACAGGAGTGTCACTCCGGGTAAGTAAATCTTCGCTTAAATACGATACAAAACGTATGATATATCGCACCTCTACTCAAATAGTGTCACAAGTCAAAAAGCAAACTGTCGAGAAAAAGGCCTTTGATTCTAACTTTATTTTTCACTATTCGGGTCATAATTCAAAGACTATTTTAATATACTGTAATAATTATTCCACTAATACAAATAAGGTTAGAATCAATTTTGAAAGGCCTCTATCTCGATAGTTTGCTTTTTTGGCTTGTGACACTATTTGAGCGGAGGTTCGATATGTATAAACACTTTTTTTTTAAATTAATAGCCTATGCACACTTTTTTTTTTTAATTAATAGCCTATGAGCTACTAGTGTAGCAAATGACAGCGTATGATTACCGTATTAAGGTAAATATATTGTTTAAGTTGCAAACGAGCTTGCAATGCACCTGAGGGTAAGTGGTCACTGCCGCCTATGGCCATTTGTTACCAACCCAAATACGATTGAATTGTACTTGAGGTTGACCACAAACGCGTTGCGTATAAAAAATAATGTCATAATAATAAAATATAACAGTATTTTGTTCCAATAATATTATTATCTACAGAATCAAGAACGTCTACGTTTAGAAATACTTTTGAATAATTTAATGAAAAATTATACTTAATCTCAAGTTATATATGAAGACATTTACCACCCAGTCAACAAGTAATAAAAGTTAAAAATTGTGCTAGCAAGTCAGTCACCTTGACAGCTCAATATAAGATCAATGTTAAAACGTTTCGCCCGCGATCTTTTTATATTTTAAAATGGTATTTTTTACAAACCGAGCCGAGTCAACACCCATACCAAGGCTGATTACTTTTTTAGGATTCCGTGCTCAGAGGGGGCCAATACGACCCCATTACTAAGACTTCGCTTAGAAAATCCCTTGTAAGGTAATAAGTAGATATTTTAACAGAAAGTCTTCGTTTAATTAATTTTCATTACAGCAGCAGTCGGCCATCATAAAAAATATCAAAAGTAAAAAAAAAATGTATAATACGAATAACGCCATCTACTTATTATACAAGAAACTATATAAAAACTATTTATCTAACACTAGGTCACAACGTCGTTTGTATGAGCTCTAAAAATAAAGTTATTTCTAAAACCTATTTAAAAATATAGTTTCGAATAACGCCATTTACGAGTACTTATAATGCAATAAACTATGTAAAAAGCTATTTTTCAAACATTCCAATAGACCACAACGCAGTTTGTTGGTACAGAACCCTTTCTGGTCTAAGTCGACTCACACTTGGCCTATAATTTAGCGTACACATGACCAAACTTAGTATAAACAAGCTCCCTGTAACGTCTGCGCGATAAAAACAGTTCAACAAAACATTAATTCATTATTAAATTCGTTGAATATTAATACTTGGCGTTATTATGAGACAGACGCAGAACAAAAACTTGTTCAAAGGTTATAGGTACTTAGCCTCATGCGGATTTAAATAAATTATCATAATGTTATTATGACAAATATTTTTCATTCTGTTGGCTTTGAGGCCAGGTTTAAGTGGATTATCCGAATATCTTTCATGTAGCCTTTACCAGCCTTTACGATTACTTTGACCGATAGAGAATCTTCTAGAAGGGAGTAAGAGAGCTGCCGTAGTCATCATTCTTGTTAATTGACGACTGCTGTACGGGTATAAATGCAGGAAGCCTCTGTTACCTACCTTATCGATCCCATATTCTTCTACGATAAAGGAAAATAGGAAACGTCCTTTAAGAAATACGAATTTCCATTGCGCATTTGTATTACTTTAAGATAATGATGTAATAAAAATATATGACAACAAAATAGCCGTAATTCACCATTAACGTTATTTATCTATATTATATTATCTTCATAGATTATATTAGTCACTGCTCTACAAAATGTTTATAAAACGTTATATGATACCGTATAAATACCACCGCCACCCTCACAATCCTTCGTGAAGCAATTATTGCATTTCGGTTTGGAGAGACGTATTTACGAATGAGGCGAACATCTTAGTCCTCAGGGGTAGCAACGCATCAGTAATCAATCTTTTGTACGACTAAATCGTACTTGGGGATGATTACTAACGTCCATGGGCGGCCATCATAACGTGGACTGCACGCTCGTTTGCTACTTTCATATAAAAAAAAAACTCACTTGAAGATTGGAGCGCGATCGTCTCGGCATAACCCCGACCACCTCTCCTCGCATTATGGACTCGATAACTGTAAGATAATAAATTATATTAGTCGTGACTCTGTATCTGAATGTTTAAATGTAGTTGTGATCTAAAAATTGCAAAGTTAAATTTCCATATCGTTTGTTAAGGTGATTCGTCAATAAAATAAACAATGATAAGGATTTTTTCTTGCGTTATGTGTTATTACATGAGTTACACGTAGACATATTAAGTAGGATTCCGTCCTACATGGAGTTAATTCTAGATGTCGTTTGACTGCATGGATAGTAATCTATTAATTTAGATATACCTATGCTTAGTTTACTACTATCATTAAAAAATTAAACTAAGCAATAAGTATTACACGTCAGCGCTACTAAGTCTCAAGTTACAATTTCATTGCACAAAATTATAATAATTTTTATTCACATTCACATATTATCATGTTATGATAACCCAGATGTGGTATTTTATTGAGTTCATTTAATTCAATGACAATTAAGCTTACGTTAAACGTGTAGTCAATAAAATGATGACCACATTTATGTACACTTTGAAAGGTTCAATGAAGTGAGCCATCTTTATTCAATTAGTCTATAACAGAAACAGAGACTCGCTTTGCATAAACGTCTTGCGAATATTGATTCAAGTGTTCATTTATTTGAATTTCATGTTTATTCAACTATTTTCGTGTAGCCAGAATGAGGCTTATACGAAATATTATCAATAGGTATTCCACTGGTAATGTTTTAACATAATTTTCATCATTTAGCATTCGTGTAGGTATAAAGTTAATAATTTTCGTTTTCATAATTCCTTATTATTATAAGATTGTGTAATATTGCTTTACTTTGTGCAATAGAAACAGAGTTACATATTAAATTCACTATTTAAATCTATTATGTTTATATTCATCGCTCTACAAAATGTTTCTAAATCGATTTATGTTACTGTGTAAACCACCGCCACCATCACAATCCTCTATGAAACAATCCTAGCGTTTCGGTTTGTAGGGTTATGGTTGTCGATTATACTTAAGAACGAAGTGAACATCTTAGTCCTCAGTTACATTTTATCAAAAATACTCATGTTAACATCAACACGATTAAAATCAGAAAACAAAAACAGATTACGACAGTACAAACATACAAGTAATTAAAATCGTAGAGATTACCGTAGATACATAATATGTAAATATTATAAGACATAAAAGCTGTACTTCAAGTTCAAGTGGGCACTTGAAAATTATGGTAGAGTACATCTTACTTCTAAGATGTTTTACTCTCGATAGGTTCGCTCTAACTCGAGATCCTTTTTCAAGGACCTTTATATAAAGCTCCCGCCGGTCGAAACGAGGTCGCAAAACATAATTCGTCTAACATTTAATTACGTTACTTCAAATATTATTACAAGTGGCACTTTTTATCAAAAAGTCGAAAATTAATTTGTTGATACATAATAGACTCTATGTAGAGAAATTTATAATAACCTTAATATAAAAATAGTCTATGATATTTATTAAAATACATAAACTTATTGCTACCATGCAGGTGGTAGAACACGTTTATTTCGACCGGGGAGGTATCGCCGCCACCCTCATAATTCTCCGTGAAGCAATTCTTGTGTTTCGGTTTGGAGGCATGGTTGCCGACTATATATACGAGGCGAACATCTTAGCCCTCAGGAGTAGCAACGCATCTTGGATCAAACTTAGGTATAATGTAATTGTGCTTGGGGATTATTAGTGATGTCAATGAGCGGCAGTGACCACTTACCATCAGGTGGACTGCATGCTCGTTTGCCGCTTTATACGATAAAAAGGTTAAATAAAAAGTAGGCGCTAGATAATAATGTAATATGCCTGCGTGGTGTAACTTTTGCGGGGCTTCGTGCATCCAATTATGCATGCAGTAAGCTGCAGTCTCCCGTTACAATATAACAAGATGTAACACTTGCGGTTGCGTAATGTTATGATTACACTCAGTGGATTGTTAAACAATGAATAGGCATCGGAATAATCGCAGTAAATGTAAATGGTTGGATATTGTGTCTCAAGTTGTAACTTTTTTTTTTAGCGTGTCTGCAAACGAGCATGCAGTCCACCTGAGTGGTCACTGCCGTCCATGGATATCAATACTCATTCCCAAATACGATTTACTCGTCTCTGAGTTTAGGCACAGATGCGTTGCTAACCTTGAGGAATAATGTTCGCCTCGTCTAGTATAGCCTCTCCAAAACGAAACACAAGAATTGCTTCACAGAGGATTGCGAGGGTGGCGATGGTACCTTCACGGTTGAAGAAGTTCTGCACCTTGGCAAAAATCAACGACAACTAAAATCAGCAATGTATAGCAAACCATTACATTAATGACTCATATTTTTAGACCAACTTAAACAAAATAAAATAAAAGTATTTTTCCTGTCCTCATGAAAAACGAAAGACGAATAACAGGACGCAAACCTTATAAAAATAAATATTATTTAACTTAGTTACCAAGTGGTCTCGGTCTCAGACTCCAAAATCAATATGACTTTCCCATCTCTCGATAAAAGCCGAGGTTATTTCATCAGACAATATCCTTTGAAAACAGTTTATTTAATTTTAAGTATTATTCCTTTTCAATTAATTGTTTTTATAGAAATACTCTAAAAATACGCCGTTAAATGTACCAGATGTTGAATATGCTTTCTGCGTATTTACTCACAGATGTTACATTAAAATTCCACTTTTCTGAAGTACACAGGTGAATTATGTACATCTGTTTAACCCATACAAGAGGATCGTGGAAAATATCAGGTC
>DWNR01000411.1:0-20198 GCA_018250455.1 Polygonus leo | reverse complement strand
CATAAAAATTCAACCCCAAAATGGTGGGGTAGCGGGCAGAGCCGCGGGCACAGCTAGTTAGCTATAAAATAAAAATATATTTTCCGTTAAGTACTTCAATAAGAAAAAAATGCCTACTTTTTATTCCCATCATTAAAATTGCAAATGATATAAATACTCCTCATAATCTTCCCGAAACAATTCCTATATTACTGTTTTGGTGTGGTTCCCATCTATAGTGTCTATACACGAAGCAAATATAGTCTTCGGGGGTAGCAAAGTATGTAAATGTGGTTAAACTCAGATACAAGTTAATCGTACTTGGACCGAATTACAAATGTCCATGGATGGCATCGTTACTTAGGTACCTACTCAGGTAGACTGCAAGCTCATCTGTTATTTTTAGGATGAGATAGTAGAATTTCCATTTTATGTCCTTTTCTTTAAAGATTCCTTCAAATGTAGGCATGATCTATGTTATTCGTATTAAAAAAAATCGGATTGGTTGGCTATAGTTTCTACCTCTTAAACTTTGTAAGTATCACCTGAAAATATGTCTGTATTCCTATTGAGTGAAGGTAAATAAGTAATCTACTTAATAAGAATCAATTCCAACAAATGATAGCAAAACAAGTATTATAATTGGATTTATACACATTACAATTATTTGAATTCCAATTACAAACAATATAAGCACCTCCTGCTAAATAGCAATTCTAAATACCAACGCTAAATACATTACATTAAACACGACAATACCCATTACGAACCAAAACCACCAGATCCGAAACATCTCAACGACAAACGTATTACAAAACCACGGAATCCAACCATCTCAACAACCGAATTTTAATCCCGCCATCCACCCAAATTGCGCCACAAACTCTCTATAAGATGCGTTGAAAGCGGGAAAATGGGAATTTCCCCCAACA
This sequence comes from Polygonus leo, assembly GCA_018250455.1. Taxonomy (NCBI): domain Eukaryota; kingdom Metazoa; phylum Arthropoda; class Insecta; order Lepidoptera; family Hesperiidae; genus Polygonus; species Polygonus leo. Next base: position 19,287 of record DWNR01000411.1, on the reverse strand, counting down.
GAGGGGAAACCATGTACTAGCTAAATAAAAGTCAATGTATCGACACGGTAGCTTATTTACACCACGTCAAGTTGGGGGAAGGTTGCGGTTGGAAAGTATTTTCACAAATGGTTTTCGTATGAGTTTGGTTACGGTGATCTTAGTTACACTTTAAGATGATGACTAGGGGATGTAGGGGATGAAAAACCCATCCTGTTTTTGTTTAATATGTTTTATATTTTGCGAGGTAATAGAGTTTAAAGTTTGACAGAAAAATCTCAAACACGATAAGGCATTTATTTTAAAGTATTTTTAAACTAATATTTGCTCACTTGTGGTGCATAGAGTCCACCTGTTGGGCAGTAATCATTGCTGTTCATTACAAGATAGAGTAGCACTTTCATTAGTGCAGAAGTAACTAATGCGTTGCTACTCCTAAAAAAGTGCAGGTTTTTATTATGTTATTAGCACTCCCATCTTTCCAGTCAAAATTATGTATTACTTATAAAAAACTGCTGAGTGGCTAAATTGGAAATGGCCGACCGTCCTGGATGAACCGTATATACATATAGTATTTGTTTCATAGTTTCTACGTACAATTTACTTTAGGTGGAACCCTAAAGATAAGTATTTCAGAAGATACCGATGTCCTTAAGCAGAAAAATCATCAGGTACATTCTATGCTTATCTTTTTTTTTATTGTGTAAAGGTAGCAAACGAGCATGCAGTCCACCTGATGGTAAGTGATCACTGCCGCCCATGGACATCAGTAATCATCCTCAAGTACGATTGAGTCATACCTAAGTTTGATCACAGATGCGTTGCTACCCCTGAGGACTAAGATGTTCGCCCCGCGTTTAAGTATAACCGGCAACCACGCCTCTCCATACCGAAACACAATAAATTGCTTCACGGAGATTTATTAGGGTCTACTAGTCTTATTACATAATGTAGGTTATTTTATTTGCTGTGACATAGAAGCCCGTAGGATGGGGGTACAGGAAACTCATTAGCAGCAACCCTCCGCTGCTATTACGATAGACATTCCGATTTCATTCTGTAATCAATGTATTTCGATTAGTCGCTTGCAGGGTTAATCTAACCTTTCATACACATTCTTTATTTTCTGAATTAAGTTTTCATTTTCTGAAGTTAGTTGTATTACGAATTCATTTAAAGATATGGAAATATTTGCGAAGATTAGTTTTTCCACAGTTAATTTAAATACGGGGTGTATTTAAATTAACTTTGCATAAACTAATCTTTTTTATTTTATTTTTTGTAGTCTTATCCTAATTATGAAGATTTCTTGAGATTTTTTGTTTTTGAGTCGGTACTAAAATAGTTTAAATTCCCAAAAAATTTACACAATTTCTTTATCGACATATATCTAAATAAGGCTTAGGTGTAACTTAATTTTATGGAATTTTTGGACTAATGATTTTTAACAAGTACCCATTATTTAAGTTTTCCTCTTGTTTTATTTTGGATTTTAATTTCCAAACAATAAATTTTAGGGAATGGATTTCTATTTTTCAAGAGTGATTAGGTATCTATGATAAGGTTCATATTTCTGAATGGATGTTTTTTTTGTCATAAGTACCGTGGAATTCGTTTTTTTACTGTTCGTATTATACTTAAGGTTTTATAAAGGTCCTTCTAGAAGAATCTTCATAAATTTTAAATTTTTGCGATAAAAAATAATATTCCCAAATGACGGGGTGTGACACCCCTATCAGAGGGGGAGTGGGGAAGATACGTGGCTCATTAAGACGGGGAACAACCCACCAAAACACATTACCAAACCCAATTCCGATTCTATTCCGTAATCAATGTGTTTCGATTAGGGTTTGTTTGTGTTCATTTCTTTTATAGATCACAATAAATTATTTTGTATAACATATAAGAAAATTTATATTAATTAAATTTCATAGCATACATCCATACCTACTTACCTACACATATTTTTTATTATGTAAAGATAGCAAACGAGCATAGGCCACCTGATGGTAAGTGGTCACTGCCGCCCATGGATACCAGAAATCATCCCAAGCACAATTAAATCCTACCAAAATTTGATCACAAATGCGTTACTAACTTTGAGGACTAAGATGTTCGTCTCGTTTGAAATAGGTATAGCCGGCAACCACGCCTCTCCAAAGCGAAACACAATAAATTGCTTCACGGAGGATTATGAAGGTAGCTGGTACCTCCCCGGTTGAACAACATGAGTTCTACCACCTGGTAAACTGTACCCAAATGAAATCAAAAAAGTTACTTATCCATAACGCACTCCTAGTTAGTAGGACTGAAAATATTTTTTAAACTATTTTTGTGTGCAAAATGTATTTTTAATATTCATTAATCACAACTATAGATCTATCAAATAATACTACACCACATTTCTGACTTACATTTAACTATAAATAACTCGTAATATTCAACTTGTAGGTATAAAAGTGTATTTTAACTAATATAGTCGTTATATTAAACTTATGTAAGTAGGTATTACAATTATTGTTCCCTGACAACTAATTATAAATTACAATATATTATATACTTACCATGTATCATGATAAAGCAAAACACTAATCATGGAAATGTTTATACAAGAGACTAAGCAATTCGGCCTATTGTTGCACATACGTAAATAATTATTATATCATTATATTGATTAAGAATAAATATAATTTATAGAGTTTCTAATACAATTGGAGCGCATAATCCATCAAAATATTTTGATGCAGAATACAAAATACCTATGATTTAATTGTAATCAATGCTATTGTGCATTGGACACGGCCATGCTCCTTTAGTAACTGCGCAATTGTTTTGAGTTTAATCGTTTTAAGCAACACGTGTAACGGTTAGATTATGCAGTTAAATAATGTCGTAAATAACTATCAACGTATTTAAACATATTTAGGTACTAGCTGACCCGGCAAACGTTGTTTTGCCATATAAAATATAATTACTGAATTTACCGTAGGAATGAGCGATTTTCCCGCAGTTTCATTCGAATCCGTCCAGTAGTTTCGGAGATAAGCCTGGAAAACAGACAAACAGACAGACAAAAAATTAAAAAAACATTGAAAACAATGTTCTAATACTATTTTAACATCACCTCCAATTAGTCTTTCGTAAAAATATTCAATGTACAAACACACGAATTTTACTGTTTTATTTTATTTTCTGAAGTTATTAGTTACGATGGGAACAACAAAAAACTATGTAGAAAATAAACTTTACAAAACAGAACAACAAAATTAAACAAATAAGTAATCCAAAATAAAACGTGAAGAAATTTCAGAAAAAAAATAGACACCGACGACCATAGATAGCTTTTTAAAATAGATGAGTTATTTACGATATTAAACGATTCTAGACTGCTATTTACCTATTTAGTTTAGAGTTCGAGTAATTAATAATTGTTTTTTTATACAACTGAAGTAGCAAACGATCATACTGTCTGCTGACGGTGATTGTCAGGTGACGGTGATCACCGCTGCTGTGATAACGACGCAATAACTTAGAATACGTTAGTATTACGTATTAATAGAATACTTGTTCTTTAATATTCCACAGCTATGTGGCAATAAGGACTATTAATACAAGTTAGTTCTATAGTATGTATAAAATATTAAATTTCTCTAATCTCAAAAGGTTCAAAGAGTGCTTAAAGATGCATGAATGAAGAGAATGACGAATTGACTTCACTTAATTGCTACCTAAGTATTTTCTCCAAACATAATTAACATTAAACCTTATTGAGTTTAATTAATATTTGACCGGTAGAATTAAATTTCACGAGTATAACTGGTCCATTTTTTAAAAAGGCAGCTGTTCCATGTTTTAAAAAGGCTATAATTATGTCAGTTAATAATTATTTAATAAGACATTAACGCTCATGACTCCCAAGTTACTTTTGCACTGAAGTAATAAGGTTTTTTATTTCAATTCATTATACTAATCCAAATTAATCCGGGAGTAAGGTTGTTAAACACATCTTTTGCAATAAATGGACGGGTCGGCAATTAAAATACCTAACGTTTGAGACTCAGGTAGGAACCTGAAATAAGAAATGGAAACAAATATACCTATTAGGTATATACCTAAATGTTAAACAGTAAAGTAGTGGGTAAAGATTCCTACTTCTTGCATAAGAATCCTAATCCTAGTTAGGGTCTAATGTTTTTATCTAGCTAAACTAAAAAACTAATCTAAAGGATGAGGTTTCATCCACATCAACTGGACTCGTGGCGGTCTTCAACAGTTCGGTTTGCACGCTCTTTTTTACCTTGTACATGCAAGATGTGGAATGAGTTTCCTCCCGAGGTATTCCCGATGCGCTATGACATGGGGTTCTTCAAAAAAGGAGCGAAAAGAGCTCTCCTCCAAAGCCGGCGATGCATTAGCGGTCCCTCTGGTGCTGCAAATGTCCATAGGCTACGGTGACTACTTACCATCAGGTAGCCCGTCTGCCTTTTCGCTAGGTTTAGATATATAAAAAAAATGTGGAAATAAGAGTTATTATTATGACTAAAGAATTGAAAAATTGTATGGTTAAAGATTTTATTACTTAAGAATATGTACAATTTAGTTACAGAGAAAATTACAATCTTAAAAAAAATATTATATTATATGCCAGTAGTAAGAAGTTGTTTCTTTAATTTAGCATAATCGTTTTACAAAATATCGAATCCTTCCATGAACTAAGGTAAATGAAACTAGTACGAAAGTATAGACTAAGTAAAAAAGCTTCCCTAATCTTAGATTATACAGAGTTCAGATAATTAGGTGATGTAAATATTCATGAAAACGGAAATAGATAGAAGATTCCAAATCTGTTATGACATGGAATTAAAATAATAGTGACACATCATGTAAGATTACGCTTTAGGGGTACTTTATTTTCAAGTTGTACGTACCTGTTGAATAAATTCTAATATTGGGTTCAAACTGTTGATCGACAGAAAAACGCAAAAAATCGATCCAACGAACAAGTTCAAACAATTTCAAATTAGAAATTATTAGCATAATCATCTTCTATTTCCCTTGTTCCAGTACATTATGACAAGGACGGATAATCCAAGGTTACTGTAATGTTAGGGGCGCGTGCGTCTTGGTTTACTGGTTGCGAAGGTCAGACAAAGTCATCTTGCCATATGGGGTTGTTTGAATATGAATATCAGAACAGATGCGTAACGGGGGGTTAATATGTTTAGATGCAACTTTATATTGTCTGTTTTTTATATTAGGTATTAGTTAGCAGTTATGACAATAGTGTGGTACCTTTCTTAAGGTATAAGAGCCCAGTTCCTGCCTATGTCTACTTCGATCAAATATGTACTATTTGATCGAAGTATGTCTAGGCATAGAGGTAGAATCCTCATTTGCTTTTTATAGATTAAAATTGACACATGCTTCCATGAAGAATTATTTATCCTTATTTCAAGTCTAACAACAGATTAAAAAGATCCCATATGCAACATACCCGTTCAATTGTGTACGATTTTACAGGAAATGTATTAAAAATATTTTACATAAAAATTTGTAAATATATTTCTAATGTTATCGATAAATTAAAATTCTATTAAGTAAAAACTTAAACTTAAAAAAACACAAGAATTGAAAGAAAATTAATTAAACAAACTACCAAAACAAAAACAAAAATAGTAGCTAAGATAATTCATAGTAATATCGATAATGGCATCATAGTAATTTCTCTCCTATATTAACTGGGATCTTAAATGCGACACTTTAGTTTTTAAACACGGGTAGTAGTACACTTTATGCTTACATTTAATGATACCCGGAAAGTCAATTAAGGAAACTGGCGGGTATTCGCTGGAAACAATATCATTAACCGCTCCTCAAAGACTACAAAAAATACAATTAAATACCGAACTCTTAAAGGCTCACGCACATTGAATGAGCCTCAGAGAATTCTTGCGCGTACGCACATAAATTGACGATGATTTTCTTTATACCTTTTAATCGTACCCATTGAATACTTAATTGAAAAGAAACTATCTTAATTATTTCGACTTGGATACATTGAAATAAAAATCTTAATCTGTAATTAATGCCTTACCTTTAATGCTGTTTATGATAATTCAGATAAAAGATTATGTAATTAAATTGTCTGTCTAAAATGAAATTGAGTTCTTTTTTAAATGTATTTTTGGTGGTTTTAAAACTCAATTTTTTATCAAACCACCCATTGCCTCATGGCTGACGTCATTCACGATATCTATTGATTTATTATTTGTTAAAATATTTAGAAATTACTTTATATAAATGAAAAAGGATATCTACCGCCTACTAGAATTATAGGTCTACTTAATTTTACAAGTCAATTCTTGCATTTCGGTTTGGAGAGGCGTTGTTACCGGTTATACTTATGAAAGAGGCAAACATCTTAGTCCTCAGGGATAGCTAAGCATCTGATATCAACCTCAGTTACGATTAGGTAAATTGTACTTGGGAATGATTACTAATTACTATGGTTGGTAAACACTTATCATGAGGATTGCATGATCGTTTATTACCCATATACGATAAAAAGGCTTGTCTATTAAATGTGATGTCTGAATAAAATATAATTCTCAGACAGAAGTGTGTGCGCTCGCAACGATGCAAAGTAGTTACCCGGGCAACATGAATTCAGACATTAAATTGAAAGAAGCTTCAATTGACAACACTTCTTTATAATATATAGAAAAATATCATAAAACGACTGTCTATTAAACGTGATTAGATACACATCTTAGGAAACAGAAACGTATAAAAATATTTATAGTTCTTAGCCAGGAGTGTGTGCGCGCTTTATGATGCAAAGTACTCGGGCTGCATGAATTGAGACGTTAAATTAAAGGAAGCGTGAATTGACAACACTTCTTAATGTATAGAACATAAGTATAAAACGACTGTCTATAAAACGTTATTAGATACACTTCTTAAGAAACAGAAACGTATAAAAAAATATATAGTTTTCAGCCAGGAGTGTTTGCACTCACCATAACGCACAGCTGCATCTTTCGCCAGTATGCAAAGTACTCGGGCAGCATGAATTGAGACAATAAATTAAAGGAAGCGTCAATTGACAACACTTTTTAATGTGGAGAACATTATCATAAAATGACTGTCTATTAAACGGCATTAAATACACTTTGTAAGAAATAGAAACACAGAAAAAAAATATAGTTCTTAGCCAGGAGAGTGTGCACTCACCATAACGCAAAGCTGCATCTTTCGCCAGTATGCAAAGTACTCGGGCAGCATGAATTGAGACGTTAAGTTTCAATGCGCCTGCGCATTTACATGTTAATGCGGTACGTGCGTTCGCCGCGCCCTTGTGTTGGTACCACTGGATCATCTTGACTTATTTTTATTGGCTCTTGGAATTTCTACAGATAAAAAATAAATGAAATGTCGCTACCTACTTTTATTAGGAGCTTAATAAAATTGATACGATAGTTCTATACTAGGATGTATCTAATAGCTTTAAGTATGTACGCGTTTTATTTGTTCGAAAATGCAATTTTTGTCATAAATACTTATACTTTTACTTTTTTTTATCGAATGAAGGTAGCAAACAGACATGTAGTCCTAATGGTATGATTTAATCCTGCCTGAGGTTAACCCCAGATACGTTGTTACCCCTGAGGACTAAGATGTTATTCACGGAAGATTATGAGAGTGGCGGTGGTACCTCCCCGGTCGAACTACATAAGTACCACCTGGCTACTTACAGACAAGCAAATAAATGTTTCGTTAGAAATAACTCCAAAAGATATATATAAAATATGGCTGGTACCTACGAGTGATTATTCTAGTGCAATAATCCTATTTGACGTTATTTTGATTTATCGGTCGTGAACGTGCATAATAATTGAATTTGTCTTCGAGGTGTCCGTTAGTATCGTAACAAGATCCCCTGAGCGTTTTAAGCTTACCAATGTTCCTTCACAGCTTTAGGATTAAAGCAATAGGTTCAGCTTAGGTTCAGTTACATGACGACGTCAAATATTATAAGAACTGTTTTTTTTTCAAAACATAGTGAACACATAAAGCAAAGATTAATTTTATTCTTATTTTTACAAGGAGCAAAATTGAAGGAAGGTTAATTATTTATCTTTAAGCCAATTAAAACAATCTTAGAAATGTAATAAATTAGACGTTATTACGTCTGCGACTGATTTTTATGCAAAAGAAATAAGAAATGGGCTTGAATTTTGATCTTACACAGTTACATAGCGAAACTCTTATATTTCACGCTGAAAAGTTAAAATGTGTAACAAGTCCTTATAATTTGCGCAGTATTATTATGTTATTATTACTTCCGAAGTATTCCTGGTGCGTCATGACATGGGGTTCTTCAAAAAAGGCGCGAAAAGAGCTCTCCTCCAAAGCCAGCAATGTATTGATAGTCCCCCTGTGACTTTCCATCAGGTAGCCCGTCTGCTTTATCGCTAGGTTTAGATAAAAAAAAAACTATCACCAGAATCCTAACGTCTATCATCTTTCCAGGTATGGTTCCAGAACCGTCGAGCAAAGTGGCGCAAGAAGGAGCACACGAAGAAGGGTCCAGGGCGGCCTGCACATAACGCCCATCCCCAATCCTGCTCCGGCGAGCCCATCCCGCCCCACGAGCTGCGCGCCCGCGAGAGGTGAGCCGCTGTCAACCCAAACTAACAGTTGACTTCTTCATTATCATGATCCATTATAGTCCTGGCTTGGCACGGGTTCCTCTCAGGAATGAAGAATTAAACCAAAGTAAATCGCACGGACGGAATGGAACGCGAATTGGCAGACTTTGCACGCCCTAGAGTTTTTTTTACAATCTTTTACGCGAGTGGGTTTCCTCACGAAGCTTTATTCTTCTCCGAAAAGCAAATGGAAATATAAAAGTAATAAACACGTAGTTTGAAAAATGCGCCTGGTATTTGAACCCGGACTCGCATTGTGGAAATATGATCTAAGATATATGAAAAGAAGCAGGCAAGAAGTCTGCTGACTAAACATTGCTTTGTGTCAGAGTTTATCTGTAACCACCACCTCCATCTCAGATTGAAGTCTTTCTTGAAGTCGACCGCAGATATGTTGCTACACCTGATTACTGAGGGTACCTCCTATACTAGTGTCAATAGCTTTACGACCGAAATGCAAATTACTAATAAACAACAAGAAACTGGACAACTAAAAATTTCTATCGTTGTGGAAGTGAGAGTCCCGCCTGTATCATATTTTCACAACACAGTAACGTAACCTTAAAAACAATCATTTTAAAAATATTGCAAATTTGTATATAATTATTCCGAACCAAATACATACATCTACTGTTATGGAAACAAACATAAAAGTTATTAAAGACAATCGGCAATATTTCAGTAAAGTAGGTACGTAGGTACCCGCATAATATTTACTTTTTTCCTTATATTAGTGAGATAAATTGAACCTTCCCCACAATAACATGAAGGAACGCCGAACAACTCAATCAAATGATTGCAGTTTTACGACCGACCTTCGACCCGCAGATAGGGAATCGTCTCAATGTATCGCATGTTTAGGTATCTAGAACATGTTCAAAGTATTATTCGCATTTCTTTAACTAATTATTGTCGCCATTTTGATTTCCAATCTGAATGTTGTACCTACTTGTTTTGGTTTGTTCTTTTAATTAGATGTTTCTTTATTAAAAGTGGTAATCTCTGATGTTACTATGCATTGTGATAATTACTTATATACACAATGTACACATATAGGTAGTTTTGTGTAATAAGAGGTATAGACGGACTGTAGTACCCTCATAATCCTCCTTGAAGCAATTCTTACGTTTCGGTTTGGAGTGGCGTAGTTACCGGCTATACTGTCGTCAAGGGTAACAACGCATCTGTGGTCAACCTCAGGTACGATTCGATCGTACTTGGGAATGATTACTAATGTCCATGGGCGGCAGTGCCACTTACCATCAGGTGGACTGAACGCAAAAAGTACTTATACACAAACATAAATTACAACTAACATAAAGGTTTCCTTTCACAAGGTTCACTACAATGACCAGTTCACGCCAACCACATTTATCCCAGTGGATGTCTATTCTACCAATAATAAAGAGTAATTATAATTATATATATATTTAGGTATACAACTTGATTTATCACCTGGCTAACTAGATAGGCTAACATAGTTGGCTAACTTATTATCACGATTTCTAAACATGACTGATAAAATAATTCCCGTTTCTGATTTCTCTATCTCAAAGGTAAGAACAACTTGATTGTTTCAAAAGTAGGTTCTATACTAATTAGGCCCTTTTTTCAACAGGGCTAGAAGAAGAAAGAAGCTGGCAAAGGCACTGGATCGGCAGGCTCGCAAGCTCCGCGCCAAGGGCATCGCAGTGGACCTGGAGGCTCTGAAAGCGGAATACTTGGCGCAGCATCGGAACAGTGGACTCTACTCCGACTCGGACGGAGACGGGGAAGGCGAGGAGTGTATGATAGATGTGGTTGGCGGGGATTCCTGCCACGACTCGGGCCCAGAAGATTTCTCGCTGTCAGGGCGGCTACGAGCGCCTTCTGGTGGCGACGGAATAAACAACTCAGACAGCTCCACGTCTGATGCGCATTCTGGAAGAAACTTCAGCCCCGTACCCGACCCTCAGCCCTCGTTTTTCAAACATTTTACTTCAGCCGGACCCAATTTCGACAAATTCGATTTTGACTCCGGCAGGGCCGTGTCCTTAGACCTCAGCGGAGGGGGCACGGCGACCGAACAGGACCTATCCAAAAACGGGGGAACAAGAAAACATAATCCGTTCAGTATAGAATCGTTGCTTAACACGTGAAAATGACTTTAGGCATTACTTTAGCTTAGGTGGTAGAACAGTGCAGGAGTTCGGCTGAGTTGGTGCCGCGGTCACAACGTAATAAACTGGAATTGAGATTCATTCACCAGCTGTAGTTTGTAAACTACTAATGGTTTTTTAGTTTGGCTGCAGTTCGGACAAGGTAACGACATGGACTTTGAAAAAATGTAACTTTTAGAAGTTTCGTAAAACGCCGCTGGATCATCCTTGTTGGAAAATACAAGCATTCTCAAACATAGATCATAGAAACAGAAAATCTGCTAAGCCTCTTCTAGCTTGACGCTTGACATGCGAAAAATTATGTTCGGAGTGTTTCTGCTGTGTTAAAGTTCAGTTTATGGAATCTAAGACAGTGTTAAATTAGTGTGTGCGTCATTTTTGTGTGTGTTAGACTCTTAAGTTTGCAATAGATTTTAAAAAGTGACGCATATAACTTTGAAACCGATAAAAGTGAAACTCATACTATTGCAGTAAACACAAAATATATCTTTCTAAGAATATTTTTAAGACATTTTTCTAAGATCTGTGTTCCTAACTTTGGCGTAGGTTCATGTGCTGTGTATAGAACTCAAAAAAGGGGTTTGTTACGTCTAAAGTTCCATAACTATGAAATCATTTCATGATATTTACAATCATTAAAAAAATACAACATTTTTTTGACGTTGCCAACTCTATTAATTAGTACACTTGTTTAGAGTTGCTACTTGAAAGGAGAGGTATGTACGAGTAGGTATAGCTTACTTAAAAAGGAGAAGATGCCAGAAAAAGTCCTGACGTTATCTTGTCCGTCTGCGAATCACAGGATTAATATTAAACTCCAGATAATCTGCACAATGTTCGCCACACTTTTACAGTTAATAAATACATAGATCGATGTGGCTATAGAGGCTCTCAGATTTAATTTTACGTTACAATCGAATGCAGGCATTTTGTGAAGTGTTCCTTTGGAGTCATCTATAAATTTTGTTATACTTATAGGTTTGCAATTTTACATTTAGTTTTACAAAGTGCGCTACAGTTCTAATAACCGTTGATTACAAGTAAGAAAAATTAATACAGATGTATGTTTTTCTACATGTAACATTATAGTATTTTGTTCTATACATAAAACAGAGCGTTTATAGTAGCGTTATAAATTATTATATTATTACTTTAGTAAAAAAACACAATTAGATTTATCGATATCGATGTACATAATCATAATTAATTATATTTATATCATACATTTACTGGATTGTTTATTTGTAAATAAACGAATAAGGTTAAATGAAACTTACAACAAACAACAAGATCTATAAAATATTAATAATTATTATAATTAATACCTAGGGTCATTGAACCTGTCGTTGTTATGTGACGAAGTGCAAACATCGCTTTTCACAAACGCAAAAAACAGTTAAACTGGATTCAATTAACACAATTTATGGATGACTCCTTTGCTTTAAAGTAACTTGTTATTAATATCACGGATATAAATAGTTAGATATGCCCCGAGCTGTAAGCTTGTACCACTGAATATCGCCTTAAATGCAGGCTTCGTGCAATCACAAATTAGTTCTATACACTTGATGCCAGTAGAATGACATTGACAAAGCAGCAAGTATGTTTCAAGTGATAGAAGTAGCAAAAAGCACGCAGTTCTCTCTTTTTGTGCTCAATAGCACCCATTGATTTATGTCAAAAAAATAACGCAGAGTTGACTTAAGGTAGCCTAGTAAAATCCACTGATGGCAGCGATGATAGGTCTTAACCATTGTAGTGCTGGGAGACTACCTTTTCTAGCCTCCGTATACCAAATCTTGATTGGTCAAACTTGTATGACACTTTGGGTCGTATTATTAAAGTGAACTCAAGATTGAGATCCATCTTGAGTGCGGTTTAAGTACTCGAAAATGGCCTGAAAGCCGCACTCAAGATTGAGATCAATCTTGAGAGCGTTTTAAGTGCTAGAAAATGGTCTGAAAACCGCACTCAAGATCTATCTCAATCTTAAGTTCACTTTATTAACATGGCCATTTAAAGGCGATCTTAATCCTCATTGGTAACAACGCAACTGTCGTTCAATTCAGGTGAGATTTCAAACGGATTCTGGATTGATATCAATTTCTGTGGGTGACTGTGATCATGTATCATCTAGTAGGTGAACTTCTACTTCGTTTGCTACGTCCACATTATGAAGAAAAAAGTCAGATTAACTGCATGGTCCTTGCTTCTATTACATACAAAAGTTAAAAAGAATATTCATATGCACAACCTTGATGTAAATTGAGAGATCTCATTATTTCGTTGGTTATACGCAGTACGGCGGGGCATATCTAATGAATTAGATCTTTGATTTAGTTTTATCAGCTTGAATATAAAGACTTGATAGGTACCACATAACATATCTATTGTGAATATTAGAGGTAGGTCTGTATTATATAGGTCGTAGTGTACATAGCTCTTCGATATTTATTTCTTCTAATATATTATATTCAATATGGGGCAATAACTTGAAATTTTATAATATTTGTTGATCATTTTATAATATAATATAATAATATGCTATTTTATTTTACAACTTGTAGATTTATTGTTGTCGAGACTTACAATAATGTTCGGAAATTCTTGTCATTAATTTTAAATTGGTCTCATTTTTTCGTATATGTAACTACAGATATTTATTTTACTTTTTACATTTATTTTACAATACATATTGATCACGTGTAAATTGCAATATTACTATACAAAAATACGAGTACCTATGTTATACGTTTAATATTAACTGTAAATGGAGGATTTTCAAAAAGAAGTTTTCTTCGCAAATTGTATATAGAATAAGTACAACAACATAGGTTATTTGTTGTTTAAACCGTCTTTATAAATACCATAGCTCGATTTGGGGTCTCTTAATCAGAATATCTTGACGAATTGAGAACCTTTCTTCTCTTCTCCTTCTTTTTTCTTTTTTTCTTCAAGTCGATTAAATAAATAAAGATATTTAAGTATTATAATGTATTGGGTATTAATGTTCGAATGGTTTGGTCGAATTATATTATAATTAAAACGTATAAATTATAAACTATATAATTTTGAAATTAATAAACATAAATTCTAATTTTATGTACATGTAAATAATTCTACGTACCTTGTAACATGAAAACGCTTGTAAAGGGTTAACATCAGCAAGTTTTGTCTACGTGCGTAAACCTTCACATGGATGTTTCAACTTTAAGCATTAACATAAGCGCGCAATTAGGACGATTACCCACATTATGATTACAATGTATTATGATACTTCTAAATGTCGCGTTTTAATATAACTGACGTAATTAACGAACTAGGAAACAGGGTTGAGCACCACTGTTTCACCGATTTATCTGCTATAATATCTGTCAGTAACATAGAATTTTGATTATTAACAATTAACCTAAACCCTACTGTTTCTTTTAACAATGTAAGTTAATTAAAAAAAAAACTACTTTTTTCTTATTTTTTTAACTTTGGAGTACTTAATAATTATTGCGTACAGTTTCGATTCCTTATTCTTCTTTTTATATTTTCGAATACCTAAAATAATTTTTATTTCTCAATTTGTCAAAATAGTATTAAATTGTATACGACTACTTTGAATGTAAAATGTTTATTTATACGTAGATTTGATGTGTGATATCAACGCATTTATTGACAACGTGTACCTGTTTACACGATTTTTTATTCTTTTAATATTTACAATTTTGTTTTAGAAATTGCTGAACTTGAAAATTGATCTTAAAATGTTGAATATTACAATAAGAGCAAGATTAAAGGAAAATCCTAATCCTAGCCTAGGCACAGCATGAACTGCTCTGAAAACATTGTGTTCTTATGTGAAAACATCTCAAAGATTTCGTAGACAACTATATAAATATCTGAGATGGTACCTCAATTCATTTTTATGCTGCAACATATTGTTCGAAGTTTATAGAAAATTCGTTTGATATACTCGTAATTACTCTTATCGGCAAAGTAATAAAAATCCAACATTGAGCGCATGGAAATATATTGAAATTGTTATTATTAAAAATGGTAACGCAAATACAATTACGATTGGCCAGAGAAATACAATCTTGCATCGTAAACCACAATTAATGAGTGTAAAACGCGAAACGATAACCGAGCCAATTAAGAAAACAATATGGCGTCCTACGGCATACCGTTTCGTTAAACTGTGTTCATATCGGGCTAATTTTATTATTATTAAATAAAGAAAATATATGTTACAACTTATAAATTTGACGATTATTATTATTAATTATATAAAAATGTAATGTAAAATAAAATACACCCGTTATTTATTTTTACGGAATGAAATCATTTTATAAAAGGAAGGCGCACAACTCTACGACTGATAATAATGTTTTGTATAATAATGTATAGTATTCTAAATGTCGTGTTATTTTGTTGCATTATTACGAATAAAGCAAAGGGTGCGTAAAAGACATAAAAAGCTTTTTTTAATATTTTATTCTAATTCGCCACTATACTACTATGTCAAGTTTATATTTATTTAATATTTGTTTTAATTTTCACTGACGTTTACCGATCTCAATATTAAAATGTCAATTCAATTAAGTTTTTTTCGTCATAATGTTCTCGTCATACAATTCAATTAACTTATAATAAACGTACAGTCCAGGTACTCGTATTTTTGCATAAGTATTTTTTTTCAGTTTTACCTTAACTACATAAATATATCTAAACATACTTATTATAAACACAATGATATTATATACAACAGACTGTCACTAGCGTTCAAAAATTATAGATGTCTGAATTTGGAAAAAAATGACACTCTACGGGTCAGTCTAACGTCTTTTTATTTCAAAATGATAAAAAAAAAAAAAGTAGAGGAAAGTCAATAATTGGCATACAATTTCTCACCACTCGTGAGTATGTGAAAATTTCAGTTATTTAAAAAAAAGTACAGCCATCTTAATTCCAATTGTCAAACATTTCAACCATAATTTAGTACGGAGGTAACATATATATAGGTATATCTATTGTAAAATATCATTGTTACAGGTACTCGTATTTTTAAGTATTTTTCAGTTTCATAATACATATAAATGGTAGTTACTTATATATATTTTAGAAATTTTCTTATGACCAAAATCAAATCATCGACAAGATACTAGGTATATAGCTTACAAAGCACGGTACTTAATTTAAAGGTTGTGTAAATATGTTTAATTTAAGGCGTTATAATATATAGAAATAACATATAAGCCTTGATTCCTATCATAATTTTGCCGGCGAAAAACGAAATTTTTATTATGTTTATAGGATTTTATGTCACAGAGTAAAAACCACCTAATGCTAAGTTGTCATTTTAGCACTTGTATTACCAAAGATTATTGGAATATTTTGTCTATTGTATTGATGAAATAACCTAAAAACTCTTTGAGAATAGCGTTAAGTAACAAATTTTAATCTTCCTGACCTATAGTAAGAGTTTTAACCTAAAGGAAAGATTATGAAGTGACTACAAATATAATGACCACTTAACGTTAGGAGGACTCCATACAATTGTATCCAATTTCTCTGAATTTGTTTTAAAATATTAACAGAAATTATGTAAATCGCTAAAACATGGACTTTTAAGTTATTTGAAAAAGATAGTTAAAACACATGTTTTTTTTAATAATATTTTATCCAATAATGTTATAATTTTCTATCACCAGACATAATACCATATAAACATTATCTGACAAAATATACTTTACTTTTTTAATCTTATAAGATACCAACGCATTTCAAAATGTGATTGTTTTCAGATACTAAACTTATAGTATCATGTTAAAAAACTGAAAAAAGAATCATCTGTTAAACTCTTCTTTTTTTAATATTTCGTATTGGTTTTAATTATATATGTCAAGTTAAACTATATCTGTTTACTGTAAAAATAATAATAAAATGATTCATAAGGTGTTAGGTTGTTATTTACTAATTTTACCGATGTATGTACCTACCGATTCGTATCATTAAACATACTACATTGTTCAAAATGCTTAAATTTAGGGACCATAGACAACATTCATTTTTATCAGCATATATCTGTGAAATAATAAAATAAAGTAAAAAAAATGTGTCAATGGTCGTAAATTTAAAGCATTTAAATTAAAAAGATACAGTAACACACTTTAAATAGAAATAGAAAATTAAATTGCGTAGCTATACCTAAAATTGTACATTTTGTAGTCCGAAACAATATATTAGGTACAAAATAATTAAGTTTATTTATACTTAGAGAAGAGACATGATAAATGAATATTTGTAAATTGATTATCACATAGTTTAAGATGTAAAAAGTATGTTATGTGAGTAATTTATTGAATCAAAATATAACACTATTAAAATCATAAAGGTTTTTTATTCAACAATAAGTTTAGATGTGGCTGCAACTATATTAATATTGTATAGAAGATGTTCATTACTCTTTCTCAGAATAAAGTTTTATGAAACAAAACGCAGAAGAAACAACTCTATGCAAATGGAGATCAGGGCACGTGTCCTGACGAGTTTAAAATTTTTACCCATCACAAAAAGTGCACAACGTCGCTAAAGAAGTTTTCACTTCAATAAAAAAGACCTACAAAATATGTACAAATAAATGGTCAAATAAAATTACAAGTTGGCATTTTGCTTCGCCATCCTAGCCCAGCGTAGAAGTAATCCTATGGGTGGAGTCTATTTGCTTACCTCCACGCCACCTCGCACATCACTAGTACATAGGCGTCCTTACGCCAGGGATTCTTTTGTAATTATATTCTGCAATTATTTATATTTTATGAAGTCTTAGAATCAATGCGCTTCAATGCTATCAATGCGTTTTACGCGAAAGTCTGGTATATATATATGGTCTTCAAATATTAGTGAAAAATACAAACATAATTAATTTGATTTTTAGGGTTCCGTTCCAATGGGTTAAAACGTGACCCTATTATTGAGTCTTCGCTGTCCGTCCATCCCTTAGTCTGTCACAGGGTGTATCTCTTAAGCTATAATAGGTAAACTTTCACAGATTATGTATTCCTGCAGCCGCTATAACACATACAAAGTTGAAAATGAAAAGGGCACGCCGTATTCTTTATAATCGTTAAAGGTAGTTTTAAAGGATATACAAAACAATGACTTCTACGGCAACCAATACGCAAAATAAAATAAATTTGAAAATATGTGGGTCCCCATACAAGAAACTGGTAACTTCGGCGCTTTTCTGAAACTTATACACCTAGGTATAAATTTAAGAACAACATTTAAAACAAAGAGTTCTCGCTAATTTTAATCTCGTGACTTAGGGCCGTATAAATAAAGGGAGCTCAAGACTGAAATCGATCTTGAGTGCGATTTAAGTACTAGATAATCGACTTATACCCGCACTCAAGATCGATCTCACGCTTGAGTTCACTCTGTAAATATGGCCCTTAGAGTCTACACTTGAAAGTCAGGTCAAAATCGGTTCACTCAATCCACATAGGTCCACAAAAATGCGACAAATCACAAAGACACTACGCATAATATCAACCAACATTTCAAAACGCATTTAAAAGCATTAAATTTGCCAAAACGTGACCCGTGGCAAATGGGCGCATAAGAGCACGTTAATAATTTTAAATTTGCTCAAATTATCCGCCAAATGTTTACCGGAGAGAAACGCCGCTTTGATACCCGATATCCGTGTCTGAATTACTTAAAACGATAACACGCGTGACATAAAATCGGCCAAGTGTGAGCCGGGCACGGACACGAACTGTTCCGCTACAGGTGGCGCTGTTTAAAAACAAATTTTCAGATCTTTTTTAAAGTACTTTTGTATTTAGGCTACAACACGACGAAAATACCGGTTTTTTGTACGGGGACCACTTATATTTAACTCTTTAGTTTTTGTTGTTGTAGGTGCCATAGTATTACACATTTTGTGTTTTTTTTTCTATCGTATAAAGGTAGGAAACAAGCATGAAGTCCACCTGATGTTAAGTGGCCACTGCCGCCAATGGACATCAGTAATCAGCCCCAATTACATCATACCTTAGGTTGATCACAGATACGTTACTACCCTTGAGGACTAAGATGTTCCCTTCGTGTATATGTGTAGCCAGCAACCACGCCTCTGCAAACCGAAACACAATAAATGCTTTACGGAGGATTATGAGGGTGGCGGTAGTATCTCCATTCAATTCTATCACGAAAATTTCAAGGTTCTGCCTATTATTTTTATTTTTTTTTTATTTTATAATTTGGTTCACAAATGGAATGCAACACTTAATCATACATGAATGAAGTGAACACAGCATGCGTTATGAGAACATAAAATTAAAAATAAACAGAATAATTATTCTAAATTAATTAAGTAACTTACAAATACGTGTTTTGGCTGAGGACAATGAACCATAAAATATATCAAAAGATGAACATAT
>DWNR01000410.1:0-20208 GCA_018250455.1 Polygonus leo | reverse complement strand
CCATTAGTAACCTATTTCATTACTAGGTCAACACCTTTGTTTACATTTTGGACACCTAATTATGAATCGGCCTATAGATGTTTTCGTTGTCCACATTTGGTAGATAAGTAGAGGGTAGCGTAGGAGATGATCAATTGGATGGAGTTAATTATAAGGCTAGATAATAGCACTAAATGCATAGGTACTCATGTAACAATCGTGTTCTTAGCCAAAAAAATATATATATAACACAATTTTATTCACAACGAAATCTTTTGACCTAAAAATAAATTCTCGCCGCAAGCAAATTTAACACAATTAGATAAAGTTCAGTGGAACAAGTACTTCCAAAGTGAAAACAAAACCGCTTATTATTAGCCTTTTGTTTTATAAGAGCTGGCTGTCATCGTAAATCATTTCAAAAGACGCGACCGTTCTTCAGAGAATCCCTATTCAAAAGATCAAATGACTAGCATTAAAAATCGAACGCGTGTAGCAAGGGGTACGCGTCAATATCGCAACCCCAGTACGCATGCACCTCGCCATACAAATCCTTCGGAGTAAGAAACGAAAAAAGATACCACCGCGAAAAATACGCGGCTCGAAACGCAACAGGTGGACGTACAACCATCTCATTCTTTTCTACGAGATTCCGTGGCGCGTCTCTGTTCTACGGAAGCCACCCCCACAGTCGCCGCCCCCGCTCTAGGGCGGGAAATTTAAATGAAGGAGGGGATGGGATGGAAATGCTTTTCTTTTTGCTCGCGGGGTGTGTTTTAGAGCTTTTGTCTGGGTGAATGCGGCAAGCAATTTCGGGGTCGTTTGCGTTCGTTCCGTCTCGGGATTTGAAATCCAATGTTTTATTCCTAAAAATATTTGACCGCGTTACCAAATTCGCCAAGTTGCGCCACCAACTAAGTTTAGCCAAGATTCGACAATGCCGCAGTGGATTTTATTATTTTTGACGTTTGACTTTTCGATGCCGTTTTGTTGGAAGATGAAATCCGATTAAAATAAAACGTGATTCTTTTTTTAAGGTAGCTGAATAAACTATTAGTACAAAAAATACCATTACTCTAAAATTATTTTTTATCAACTATTACCTAAATTTAATTCTATAGTCATTTGATATAGTTAATATTTTAATGATAACAAAAGTGAGTACTTAAGAATATTTGCCATTAAACCTCTCATTAAAATTAGGCCAAGTTTTATTATAAATTAACAAAAAACTGAAAAGTGAGAACTGCCCAGGAGTAGAATATTTTTTTGTTGATAAACTTAACTCACAATCTACGGCAATCTACTATAAGGCAATACTTCTTTCGGTTGGAGAAGTGTGGTAGTTGAACGAGGTGAACATCTTGTCTTCAAAGATAGCAACGAACCTTCGATCAACCAAAGCTTATTAAGGACTAACTAACTAAATTAGGACTTTGATGGGACTTCAATTCTACCTGAAATTGATTATTGGCGGCAATGACCACTTCCTATCACGTGGACTGCAAGGTCGTTCACCACTTCAAAGTGACAAAAATCTGACAGGCCAATTTGACTTACGGGGGGAGTAAGTCAAATCCCCCTTCTATTAGTTCATTTAAAACCTTACCTGCATAACACATGCGTATACCTACTTACACATCAATTTGTTTTCAAGAAGAGTAATTTTCCATAACAATAGTATTATTTGATAAGACAAATTAATTATAGGTATTAATTATTGCCGTCCGGTCATAAATGTATCGAGCATCCTTAAATAGAAAATTATCTATCCTATTTCGAGCGTGTCTGTACAAAGCGTAAACGGATTTATGTATATAAAAATAAAGAAAGTCGTTGTCTGTTTGTGATTTTATAACAACTGACATTTAGTAAACTCGTGACTATTGTAGTTGCTGTCGTATGTGTGATAGAAATACGACACAGACAGAAATACGAATAAAGAACTAAACAAAAATCTATATGAGATAATGTGACATTTATTTTGGCCCTAGTCGAAAGTTAAACCTGGAGCACTTAGCTTGACCACCGTTATGGTGGCACTGTACTGCATTGTGCATGACTATGCCATGTAGATACACTAATTGAATTATATCAATAATTACACATACGTGTTTTTTATAATATGTAAGCAGAATATCATTATATATCTTAATAATTTTTAATCCTCCATAAAGCAATTGTTTCGGTTCGGTCCTCAAGGTATTCAAAGTACAAGGCCCTCAGATACGATCCAATCGTATTTGGGGTTAATTACAAATATCCATACCTGGGCATCCACTTATCATCAGGTGGACTACATGCTCATCTGCTGCCTTTACTACAAAAACTACAAGCCAAAAATAGACACCTATACGCGTATATGTCAGTGAAATTCCCTTTGTACGTACTCAGTATGTACGTAAATAGAATAATACCAATTACGACATATCATCACGACATATCGCCGGCACGTACTGATGAGGGATCGCCCTAGTCTCAGGACTTTGTCTTCGTAAACGCATTTAACTCACATACTAAATAGCTGGACCTATCTGTCTGCATTCTGTGTAACACAAGTCTTGTGTGTAGTATGTAATGGAGATATATTTTATTTTTACTAGCTGACGCGGTACATATTGTTCTATTATATAAATTATGTAATTATAATACACAAAAAGAATTTTGAAATTCGAACCAGTAGTTCCTGAGATTAGCGCGTTCAAACAAACAAGCAAAACAAGCAAACAAACTTTTCAGCTTTATATTAGTAGTTTAGATAATTTTGAGGCAGTCTTATAAAATAAAAAAATATATTTATTCTTTATCTGGTAAACTTGGATATGTCCAAACAGAATTAAACCGAACCATACAGTTTTAACGGGTTTTGATATAGCCTATCTTCATAAAGGGTTACAAAAATTATAAGCAACGCACGGAGATTCACGTGGGATCAGCCACAGATTAAATAACATATCGAGACATCAAAGTCACGTTCTGAGATAGGCTTAGTCCCATCCGCAGTAAGATTTACTAAAACTAACTTAAGCCTCTTGTAACACCGTAAGAGAAACGATGACGAACTAACTGCCAGAAGATACAGTTTGCTTTGTGACAGCTTGTTTTATTGGCAAAAATAAAACTGGAGGGCCCGTTTAAGTTACTTTGCTTTTATTTTTTACTTTTATTTATTTATTTAAAATACAAGCATAAGTAAAACAATTTACACGTACAGAGTAATCATTAAAGTTATACATGGTTAAATTGGAGTAGAATATACTCTTGATGTTTTATACAGAGTTCCACCAACAAAGCCTAACAATACATTGGCCAGACAGAATACACAGGTATGGTCAGACAGGTGTCATAGAGAGAGATATTTTAACAATATAAGTGAAGAAGTCCTAATATGTGGGATCTTATTATGCTCATTATTTTAATTTACTTAGAGATAAAAACAAAAAAAATAGGAAACTTGTATCTGCGTAATGATATCAAATAAACTCCTGTATATGTATGTTCTTGATTGTATAAGACGTCGTCCCGTCTAAAAAAATATATTGCCATAAAACAGTGCCATCTATCGAGACCAATCTAAACCTAAAAAAATATCCACAGGATTTTATTGAAAACACACAATCATATTTGATCGTTTTACCGTTGGTAGTGGGGTTAGTCTTCTAAGAGCAGATTTAGTATATATTTTTTGCCCAAGTAAGCACATCCTTATTTATTCAAAGATGCTTCCCTATCCATGTATGGCTAAAGCAAAACTTTACGAATTTTAATCAAGTCTGAACTACTTTTAGCACACTCTTATTTTAGTTACTTTACCTTATATTGATATATGAATATGTTTTTTGTTAACTTACTTAAACCAATTTTTTATATGTACCATGTAAATTTTAAGTATAAGTATGTATATTGTTGAAGCTGTATATGTAAATTAGTCGTATTTGAAGCTGATGACAAAAGCGTTGCTATTCCTGTGAACTGAGATTGTTGATACTTGTAAGTTTGGTATAAACTTGTATTATGTCTGAAAAGTGACATACTCTTCACACCATAACACAAATTTCTCATAAACAAAGTTTACGCCATTGCCACTGTTTACCTCATCTTTACTTCATTGTGTTTCAGTAATTTTTAAAGAGATCCAGCTCCAAACTCTGAACATTACTTAGTAGTGCAATAACATAAAAAGTTCTATCTCTTTCTGTTTCTTGTTTGTTTGGAAGCCTATAAGTAAATACGAAATCAGAACGAATCGATTCTGAATTGTCATAACCAAGTAGTTACTGATCAATAAAGATATTTTTACTACTTCAGATAAAGAAAGATTCAACTTAGTCGCAGACATCAAGTACAGAATTGAAACTATAAAAAATGCTATAATATACATACCTTCATGTGATCATACAGATCACATGGCGACACAATCGAACAATGTAGAATTCAACCACCATTTTTATTCAACAAAATTTTGCATCTAAAAAGTACCTATAAGCAAAAATTCCAAATCATTTCGCGTCTTGGCCTCCCTATATTTCCGCGCTCAATGCATCGGACCCTAAAAAGAACATCCGACCCGGTCGCCAATTCCTCGCCGATCCGGGCATAATTCCGCCCGGGAAAATCATTACACACGCCCTGGTAATTCGGATTTCGAGACCCACCCTGCCTACCCTACCACCTACCTCCACACTGCATCTCATTTTCAAATACCATACTAACGACTAAGGCTCGTTTCCTCTACCGGTGTTCGGGGGCTAACAACACGAATATCAACTCTACGCGCCGGTAATGAAGTCGAGTTTCCAATACCAGGTTCCCACCGGACGACACACCAATTGTAACTTTGTACCCTAGACGTTAAAGTTAGAAATTCTTTGTGTTTTCTTCAGACGGGCGCGGACCGTTGCGATCCGTATGTACGGTGGGGGTGGATCGGGGAGATTTTCCACTGAATAATAGAGGGGAGATATCCTCTCTTATTTTTTCGTGAATTTTTTATTTAAGAAAGGGATAAGATTTTAATGTGGGCGCCTTTATTACTCGCGATTGCGAGATGCGCCATTGTCGGGAGTCTTGATGCGTATGGGGTTTCCGCTTAAAGTATTTTGTATGGGAGATATTCTCGGGGACACCGGAGTTACGTCCGTAATGACGTTTTAGGAGAATCTCTTCCCCGCTGCCGTTTTCTCAGCCGAGGGGAAGCCGTAATCAACAGTTTTTTCGGTTTAGGTGTAAAATCGTGTGGGGCTTTTTTCTTGTTGGAAGATTATGTGAAGTTATGAGGTGACGTTGAATCTGCTTACGTTTTCGTTTTATGGGGAGTTTATTGCGCAAGATTCTTTTTTAATGAGTATCATAACGATATTAGCGATCCCACGGTGAATAAGAACTAATTTGTTTGCTGTGTTGGAACTATATCTATAACAATTTTGTTCTCATTCGCTCATATTAAAAGTATTAATTTTCCTTTTCATTATTATCTACATCAATATTGTCTATTTTTCTTATCGTCTTTCTTCATCGTTATTTAATAAACCATTTGTTTGGTTGAAGTATGCTGTTACTAGTTTTCCTTTTTATTATATTTGATATCTTTTATTATATCTTAAACTTCGACGTTATTCATTAATATTTAAAAAACAGCTTAAAAAAATGGGTTCTACCAAGGCGCATCTTTGGGTCCTTAATCATTCAATCTACCTTATCACGTAACGACCAAACGATCAATCAATCTGTCGGTCCACTAATAAGTATTCCGCCCACAATAGTACCTTCGTTACCGGAAGCTAGGCCACATTCCCCAACTTCGCTTGCCCTTGAACCGTACAGCCTCTAAGACAATGGACATAATATTGTGGTCCAAAATTTAAGACGTAGCGACAAGAACTTAGTTGACTACCTAAAACTAATATGTTGTCATCATTTTAATCGGAACATCTATCCATTCATTTAGTTTCAATTTTCATATTTTCTGCTAGACTATGACGTGATTCAATTTCACACGTAATAATCAGAAATAAATGAAACAAAATTCGTATTCTATACGGAGCTTATTAGCGCTGACTATAGATACTTGTACACTCGTTCGTTCATTAGTACTATTGGTAACTTTTTGTCCTCTTCCACATTATTTTTTGGCTGCATCAGCCAAATCGCTGGTTCTTTTTCCATAGTCCCCACAACTGAGTCATCAAATCGGAAGTACGAATTACATTATTAGTTGCTTTGTCGGCTCGTTTAGGGTTTCAATAAGTGTGCGCAAGCGTCGACATTCTCTTTACGAGAGCCGCCGATACGCATCTACATTATAATTGTTTATTGTTTTCTGTTTGTTTGTCCTCAGCTGCCTGTCTGTCGTCAGTACTTGGTACTCGATTTTAATTTGAGCACGTCTTAGAATTTGCGATTGGAAAACTAATGGCGTATTTGATTTTTTTGACTGTTGAAGCCAGGATGTTTAGTTCGGTAATGATTTTTCATTACATTGTTATTACGTTTATTACCATACTGTTACGGAATTTCTGATTAAAGAAGAAGAAATTATTGCCTAATCCTTTAGACAGAGTTTAAGAAATTTTAAAGAAGTTTCTACTGTATAAGTTATTAGTCATTTCTATATGCTCTCGACTTCGAAAAATCAGAATTCTCATTCTCACCGATTCACAATTCTAAGTTTCCCCGCTCTGATTTCTACAAAATGCCAAGTTAAAAGTGCTACGATAGAAACAGTATCATCTGTTTGTACGTACGTACTGGTGTGTATCTCTGGTTTGTAATAAAGCTGTAGGCACGCTAGACACTATCCATTAAGCCAGAGACAGCTACTTAGCGCCTTTGCATTGCTTTTGTTCTTCTAGTCTAATACCTAGACTATAGTCGTACTAATAGTATGCCTACTGCTTCCCCCTTGCTATGGAAAATACGTTAGTGCGGATTGGAAATTTGTTATACGTTATTTATTTAAATGAATTTTAGTTCTAGCTTGTAGTGGTTTATTAATTGATTCGATTGAATTTTGCGTAAATTCCATACGTTCAAATTTACCAATTTTTGGTAGAGTGGTGGAGATTAACTTACTTCTTTTTTATTATTGAGACTTGTACCTAATGAAGAGACAATAATGATGATGTAATAATAATGAAACCAATTAATCATAACGTAATGATTTAAAACGCTAGTGACTAGCTGTTTGAAAATGTAATATCCTTACGTACAATTGTAGAATTCAATACTAAACATAAGTATACCAAAAGTTATACTAACATATTACACGGAGATTATTAGATTCCTATAAAGGATCTTTCAGTAAAATTCATCTGTTCCGGACAACGTCATTATAGAACTTAATTATGCGATGAATTTCGTTCTGCGACATTCCTGGGTCTTTTGTGGTTTATCCAGTAAAGAAAAGTTCATCCTTACTTGAATTGACTATTTCATCATTTTTATAGAAAAGTCAGAAAAAAGTTAGATAGAAAGATTAGATATAATATAGAACTATACCTTTTAGTGCTATTCACACTTGAGGAATGAATTACCAATTAATAAAAATCTGTTTTATGTTAGACTTTGCCAAATATAACACAGTTGTTAAAATTATTTTTATAGTCGGGACCCACTCACACTAAAGATCCGATTTCTGAATGATTTTTTAAATTGTATGCGCAAAGTAATTTCTCAGGCATAACCTAAGATTGTTAAAAAAAATATCTCAAAGTAGCTCAAAATATCTCAAAGTAGCGTAAAGTCTACCAATTTTTTTGGAGACACCTATCAGCATTACCCCAATAATTGCTTAATGATATCGTAAGAATCATGAGCAAGTAAATCACGCGATCGCTCAGAGTCAAATAATAAATCACGAATTATAATGTTTCACTTGATACTCAAAGTCAACATCAATACGTGTTTATATCAATTTCGTCTTAGTGTCAAATAAATCAATAAATAATTCCTTAATAGCACTAAGTATTATTCAAAATGTCTATGCAAGTGAGTGTCGGTTGTATTTTAAAGAAGATATCATTTCAAATAATGACGTTAAAGTGCATGAAATTAATCTAAAACCCATCGATGTACTCGTGCTTAATATTATTCAAAACATGTGAGTTCATTTGCTTTTTCGAAGAAGATATCATTTCAAAATATGATATTAAAGTGCATTAAGTAAATCTATAACCCATCGATAACAGAAAGATGTAAGTACAACAATATCATATACAGAAGTCATGCGCGACAAAGGGGTTGGAACAGGATTTTTCTTAATTTCGAAAAGACTCCGCTCGGAGTTCGCTAGGGTTGGCACAATGTGCTTTTTGATATTTGTTTTAAATATTTTTTTGAAAATAAATTCAACTGCAAAGAAGATAATAAAATCGTTATTTCAATTAATAGAACAAACTTATGTATGTATAGGTATTTTACTTTTGACTTGTATTGATAATGTATTATTACATATTATTACATCTTGCTTTCTTATACAAAATAAATATTCCAGATAAAATAATTATATGATTTAAAGAATACAGTAAAATTAAAAGCATTTGTATATGATGGTAAAAAAAGTTTAAAAGTTGTAAGAAAAATACCAAAATTGCATTTTCAAAACAGTGTATACAGACAAATCAATTAAATTCAATTTAGACAACCCTAGAATGCACGCACAATGAGATCTCGTACAAAGAGCTGAAGGGTGCCGGCGGGACGGCGCTTTTAAAAGTATTACACCCCCACCCACCCCCCACCCTGATTATTTTATATGTGGCTAGGGGTAGCTAGTGCAAATTTGTCAACGTGCAGACAGATTTAGAGTAAGTGTTAGTAGAGTAAGATGTCTGGGTCCGGGTGTCGAAAGGATTATTCAATATTTAGTATCTCTTTCCGTGGTTTTGCTAGAGTTATGTTTTTTAACGTTTTCGTATTAATAAAATCTGCTAAGTGCATATCGACTTCGTATACGAATAATTTGAACGAATACGTTTCGTAAGATGCAGCTCTATGACAGACAGACAGACAGACAGACAGACGAACGAGCAGGGTCTTAGTTAGTTATTAATAGAATCCCGTTCGGCAACCTTTATCCCTTGTGTTCTCAAACAAACTTTCATCCCACATTCTATAGACTTAATTCGACCCTGTGATGAAATAAAGTTTTAACTTGACGTCTTCTACCTATTAACTATTTTACTAATAGGACAAGTAGTTTTCAATTTTTTTGTTCACTTTGTAAATAGCTTAGTCTCAGTCAGTATGTAGAATTGCAATGTACACTGGGTAATCTAAGATTTGCGTGCTAGAATCATCTTCATTTATTGTGAAATTTGTTATTTGACGTTAAAAAACACAATTTTTTGAAAATTCTTCTTCTTCTGAAAGTTCTTTTCTGAATAATTATAATTTAAAAAAAATGATAAATTATAAATAAAAATAAATGATATATTATAGTACAAATACTTTATTTGAAATTTTTGTATTGGTACATATTTTCGTCGTGTGTCAGTATGTCAGGATGGCCGAGCGGTCTAAGGCGCTGCGTTCAGGTCGCAGTCCACTTCTGTGGGCGTGGGTTCGAATCCCACTTCTGACAATATTTTTTTTTATTTGTTTTTAAATGCAGTTAACAAATGCTTATATTTAGATATAAGTTTTAAAATATATTTATTATTATATCTTATGTAGGTATCCATTTTGTTTAATTTTTCGTTAATTTAATCATTTTGTGCCCGTAATCGTGTTTACTTGAACTAAGGGTTTATTTTATTTAGTTTTAAATTAATATTATTTTAATATGCAACATTTAAAAAATACTTCTATCTAATTTAATTTAATTTAGGTGATTTACGTAACATTCAGGTAGAAATTATTTAACCTGTATAATCGATAAGTAAGTATAGTTTATGATGTGTCAAGGATTTTCTACCAAATCAACGTGTTAAAAAGTCACATTGATAATAAATTACTAAAATTACATCACCCTATAAAACAATAAGAAACTTAACAAGCGTTACTATAACTGGAAACCGCATAATAAATCGAGTATGAAGTATAAATTTTATACTTTTAAATCCATATCAATAATAACATAAGCGTTGAGGGTTCTGGGGGACATACTCAGGCAACTCTGATGTTTGAAAAATTACGTGCATATTAAAAATTTATTTCCTTTGCTTTTGGTGGAGGAAAACATCGTGAGAAACGTCTAAGATATTGTCAAAAAAATAGATTATGACCTGAACCCTACTATTTGTGAGAGAAGTGTGTACCCAGTGCCTAGCAGCGATTCTCATTACTTACGTTGGGTAAATTCTACTAGAATATAAAAAAATGCCTATTTAATAAATATGATAAGTTCCTTTTATCCTACTTACTGTCAGAGAAGAGCAACCAAGCAGTGATCCACATCCGTAATGTTTTGGTAATTTATACTAAAACATAACAAAAACACATGTGTAACAAAGTGTGTATGATAAGTTCCTTTTTCTTTTGTAATTGAAATTTCTACCAACCCAATCAATTAAAATGGCCAATCGACAATAAAATATTACAATAACAGCACCCTATAAAACAACAATAACTCACAAGCGGCACAACTCAGGCCCCCACAACTCGTTACACGGATTAACCCTATCCGCGAGTCCTTAAACGGGCGTTCAATTTCACACAATTGTTGCCATAAACGAAAATATTAAATCCAATTTACAAACTTACCCCATACATAACCATAACCCTCCGATTATCCGCTTAGAAAAAACACGAATTATGACTATTATAACCTCTCAAGTACATTGTTCGGTAATCGCTATTAATACACACGACCCCGCTATTTGCACAGACACAAAAAAGAATATGATTTTATGGCAGGTTAAATCTATTATAAGTGGGGATTAAGTTATGAGTAATATTTCTATTTGTGAGGGGCAGCTAACGAGCTATTTGACACGTTGGGGCCTAGGGATGGCGATTTGGCGATTTTGTTCGGATCATTTCGGATCTCATAATTAAGCAGCGTTTATAATAATAAATATAAAAATACTTAATAATTGTGATGTTATTTAAAAATAAATTTATTTTTGTTATAAATAGATACACATAACATTTATTTGTAATATTCCTAGACCTTATTTTACCTTAAAATAAGGTCTGGGACATAATAGTTTTTTAATAACAACAATAATAGTTTTTTTTTCAAAACAAATTAATATTTTTACATAAGTGACAACAATCTTCAATCAAGTACATTTTTTTTCAAATTTAAAGTATGAAAAAGCAAAATTTAATTTTTTTTTGGATGGTCCCTGGCATAAGTTAAGTTGCAGAGATAAATCAAATTCAGGCAATGTTACAACACAATGCCATAATATTACGCAAAACGCTAAAGTTATAGACAGATAAATAGCATTAATTTAAAGAAATCCGTGCAAATGACACAGAACAACTTCACGGTCGCTCGATCCGTACCGTCACCATCCCTAGACGATCGTGTGCGGTCAAACTCCGCGACTGTAAGCCGTACTACCCTGTAATTACGTACCTCGCTCAACTACCTTTAACACCGATATAACCCGGCAACCCGGCTACCTTGTCTTACTAACAGAAGTACAAAAAATGCTTAAGGGGATTACAAGATAGGCGTTGATATCCAGGAGTTAACAATCCTTATAACCCCTTGAAGAATAACAGTTGTGTACTAACGTCATGTGCTAAGTTGCAGAGGCTACACGCTTACAGGCCGTGTCAAAAGAACGCAAATAAATAGTTATTTAAGAAATCTGTTGCTCTTGCCAACGAATCAACTTCACTCTCTCAATCAGATCCGTAAATTCGATCAGATTCGAACATTTGCGCAAAAGATGTAACATAACATTATGTCATACGTGGTTAGCGTTTGGCATTAACGCCTGCGGTAATGGTTAATGTCTAGGCCAACTGATCCGATAGCCCATCCCTAGACGATCGCGTGCGGTGAAGCTCCGCATCTGTACGCCGTACTAACCTATAATTACGTATCTTGCTCAACTAGGTACCTTTTTATTGAATGTTTGTTTAGGTGACAGGTGGGTTGTTCGAGTAGTGTGGTTAATAGCTTTGGTAGCAAACGATACGATTGTCTTTCTCTTTCCAGTCCATCTAATGGTAAGTGTTCGCTTCTTATAGACACCTGTAATCAACGACGTATAAGGTTGAGGTCCTGATATCGACGACAGATTCATTGCTACCTCTGATTCTTCGCCTCGAGTTTTAGTATGGCTGGCAATGTCAACTTACTGATAGATCGGTTTAGTGGGATTTAAATTATTATATCATCATAAATGCGGTGACGTGTCATCGATCTATTATTCTAACTATAATACAAGGGCTGATGTATATACAAGTTTACTTACAGACTAGTAAAAAGCAGCCCTTTCGAACAGTCCATTAAAAATTAATCAGTTTTAAGTTCATCAAGTTTAAATTAGCAATGGCCTTACCATCAGGTGGTTTTTGCGTTTGCTACTTCAATTATATAAAAACGTAACATTTCCTTACAAACGCTCAGCTTAGATGTCTCCCTTTCAACAGTACATCGCGTGAGCTCAGGTCAGATTATACATACATGACATGGCTTTAATTCTCATACTTTATCGCCACACGCTGTTAATTTTTATAGTTCCGTCAACTTTTTTGTACGGTGCTCATCACGTTTTTTGTACCACTTTTTATCACGAACTTAATGGACCTCAAACTTAATCTTTACGTCGCTTTTCTCATAAATATTTATCAGATCGAATGGCTATTTTATGTACAGCATTAAATATGTACCCTAAACGCACATACATAATGTATTAATTTCCATCGTATCGAAAATCAAAGGACTGGTCCCAGTGGACTGTGGGCTAATGTGCCCATTTCTCGGACAAAGCGGATTATACCCAATGTTGTCATATCCCGGACCTATTAACATAATATGTCGACGTGATTCCCTTGTCTCCGTGTTTTTTGCCCTATTTTGTCACGCTTTTATCTCACTGTGTGGTCTGGACTTGACGTAACCTACTCTTTCTGGGTAACCATGACTAGTGTCTATTAGTGTCGTATTAGATCATGCATAAATAAACACGTATGCCTATAATCATACCGTATTACGTCCATTGGATAACTAGTTTGCCGTGGATGAATTGCCGTCTTGTTTGAAAACACAAAGCTGGCGTAATAACGCGCGGTTGAATCGTATTTTACTGTAGAATTTAAATTTCTGAAGCGATTACCGTCTCCCTTCGTTTGCTTACAAAATACTCAATTACGTAAACAAGGAAAGGAAAATAAAAAGTGCGCTTAACCCGACAACATTGTAAATGCGAAAGAAAACACAACATACCATTATGGGCGCCGCAGTTGCAAAACGAGGCAAGTTTTCCCACAAAAACGTGGTTTTAACGTTAATATTTAAGGGTTATTGTTTGAGTAATTGCGCGCGCCGCGAAATAACCTAATGGGCGTACTTTGAATATAGTAAAAAATCGATTCACCCATATTTGTTGTTAATTATTGTCGGTTGAGTCGTCTTTCCGCCTCCGCAGGTTCCAATGCGATTTGAGACCCTCCCTGGTCCAATTACAGAGTTCTCAAAAGTCCCCCCCTCTTGGCCTCCCCCTCATTTTTAGATCGAGTCCCGCTTTAATGACCTCTCGAGCCCCCGATGTTCATTTGTCGCAAGGGTTTTTGCGTACGATTATTTTCGCATTTTTCGTCCATGTAGCGTTCGGGCTTGAAGCACTGTGAATGCTTCCAGTTGAGCCCTCATAAATTAATAGGACCCGCAATTTTTCTATTCAGCAAAAATGGAAAATTATAAAATACGACGCAAAATGTTCTATTTTTAATTTAAGTACATATCCAGTTGTAATGCTTTGAAATATTTAATTTATTACAGCTAAAGTATTGGGAAAAGCGATACTTTAGTTTCGCTGGAAAACTTGAAATAATTTAATTTTTTGTATAATTTTCTACAATCATTTCGAAATCTAGGCAAGTGATATTCTTATTCTATTCACGGGTCTGTCATTTCGGATAATTGTTTAAAAGCCCCCAATGCACCCTATATTAAAAAATTGTCCCCATAAATACGACCGTGGAGTATTTCGATGACGGAAGGGTGGACTCTTTTGTTCCATTTGTTTAGGATCCTGTAATTTCCTATGATTCTGCAGTTTGCCCCAACATACTCGGAGGTATCGTAATTACACTATATATTAATTCTCTGGACTCCCTCGCCAGTCTTTTGTTAGACGTTTTTAATCTTGACTAATATTTAGCCATTGACTTGGTAGTGATTTCGAGGTCAACAATCGAAGTATTTTCATCAACACAATACGCAAAATCAATACTATTTCCGTACAAAAAAAAAAGAAATGTATTTCTTTACTCGAACTATCTTAAAAAATATGAGATTCATACTCGTATATCAACAAAGTAGAAGAGTTAAAGCATAAATACTAAGTTAAAGAAGTTATGCTATCAGCTTTACTTTACAACAAATATAAAGCAAAGGATCACTAAATAAATACAAATGGCAATCACTGCAAATGGAAAGGGTAGTAATGATTAATTCGCCTACTCAATTCCATTCGCTCTTGACGACAGCTATACAAATACAGATCGATTAAACTCAGAACCAAGCCCGAATCTTCATATACAAACAACGTTTTACATTGTGAACTGTCCTTTCCATACCTTCCCAGGATGCGCAAATCCCTTTTGCCGTCCAAATAGTGTATTTTAATCCTTATACCAACGGCATAAGGGTAAACGGTCATGTTTTCGACTGCATGTCACAAAATTTTTCAAACAGAAATTTTAGAACACGACTGCACGACATGTGTCATCACATCATGTCAATGGAGGGATTATGATAACCATCGTACGGATGCCATCTAGCTCGGGGAATCACCCTATGCGATCTCGACATCAGTCTCGAATCAATAGAACCCAACTCCGGCTCGTGTGCAAACTGATTTCGACTCTCGCGTACGCTTTTTAGAATGTTTTTTCACGGCGGGACATTGTAAAATCTCATGAGGGTGATCCAGAAAGGACAATTTAACCCTAAAAATGGTGCATGGACATTAATCCGCATGTAATATCGCAAATTTGTCATCGCTCCGCCGGCCCGGGTCGGCCCCATCTGTCAGACGAAACGCAATTCGATTTGCAGCTATTAAATATGGTACGATGGCGCTGAACGAGCTTACAGTTGATTCAATGAATAAAGACAAAATAAAACCTGCATTTAGAAATTTCATAGAGTTTTAAATGAAAAATTGAAATTGCTTCCGCTAATGGCTTGTGGTGCTCATATTTTATTTTATAAATTAAAATACTATTCAGTAGCGCTTGAAAAATGCGCGCTGCATTCCCTATAAATGGTATTTCATGCGCATTCAAGTTATGCCCATTGAATAATTATTATCAGTATCCATAAAGTTACCCCCTGTCATGTCAATAATAACGCCCCAACGATGTAACGCTTAATAAATTTCACGTGTATTCGAAACGCTAATAAATTGCCCTTTTTGACGTCTTATTCAGACGCAGCGATTCACATGTCAGTGTCAGTGGTGAGGGGCATGTTCACGAGGGTTTTGAAAAATATATTACGCGTCTCAATAGTGGCACGCGGCGGATATCTTCAGGTGACTACGTTGGGTGCTTTACCCTAATTGTAATTCGGATACTCGTTGCAAGGGTTTGATGCTCGCTCGTATTTATGAGTTTTTTATGAATGTGAAATGGATATTTCGGGAGTTTTTATTCGTGTACTTGTTTCTGTCGTTCTGTACAATGAATAGTAATACTTGAGGCGTGGTTGCCACCTATATTAACACAAGGCGAACAGTCTTAATTCTCAGGGGAGCATCGCATATGTGGTCAACCTCAAGTACTATTCAAACGTACGACGTTGATTATGTCTATATGCGGCAGTGACCACATACCATCAGGTGGACTGCAGTTCCGTTTACTACCTTGATATTTATTAGAAATAATATTTCTAGTACATTTATGTTAATTGCTTAGACCCTATACACACAATACACATTTGTATGTCTGTGTCACACAATTTTTTTTTCATAAAAATATTGACAAATTGGGCTGGCTGTTTAATGTGCATTGCTTGCATGCATTGCATATTCCTATAGGTTGAAATTTCACAGACTAAAAACACGTAACAGATAGTTCTCGTCTGTATTGGGCCTTATACTAGCAGTTCCAAGGTTCTAACAACACAGTGTCCTGTTGTGTACGTTAACTGCCCGTTGTACTTTGAACAATGCAATTAAAACACACTACTATGGTACCGTCATGTGGTATAGCCGTGCCATCAATGTCGCTAATGAGATGTCACCGAATTAGGCTTTGTGTCACTCGGTTTGCAATTCCGTTGCCTGTGAAATATATGAGCGGGGTCCGTATTTGGCAAGTTTACCCTATACGTGTATACCCTGTTTTTCTAGTTGGAAATTAAACTTGACTTGATAAGGGTGGTTTTAGGTATATTTTTTAAACTTAATAACAAATCAATTAAATTGTGATTAATTACCTTCTGAACAGAACTACGCTACGCCCATTTCCTGCGTGTAGCGATTGGTAATAAGCAAATTGTGTTTCGACGTTTAATACCGATTTAGTTGCCGGCTGCACTTATTTGAGAAATGATCCCTTCAGTTCTTAGGGCAAGGATCTTACTAAAGTATGACATCAATCCTATCTGAGGTTGATTGCAAATTGAGATGAGATGGAGTACAAGCTCGTTTGCTACTTTTATTATGATATTAAAATAGACTAGGTGTTTAAACGCTCTTAGCTTCCGTTTTGAGTTTTTGTCGAGTTAATTATACTAAGTAGTTTTGTAGTAGTTTTACGATGTGCTGGAGGTGGAGCCGACATGTTCAACAGGCATGACGTAATCGTGGTTAATGAGATTGTAGAACCGCGAAATAATGGGTGGCAACCCATTTGTGAACTTTAAATAGGACTATCATTTAAGTAGCTTCTTACAATTATTGACTGCGTTGTTAAGGTATTCACAATTTAAAATTAACCGTTTTCACGTGCATGTAGTAAATATTAAAGAAATAATGTTGTTACTAATAATCAGTAAGAGCCTAGTAGCCAAGAATTCTCTCCGCCTGGGGTTCAAATTCCAGAATCTTACGTGCGTGTCATAATTTCATTATCGCTTGCTTTTTGGAAAAGGAAATCTTTAAAAAAATCTTTAGGAAATCAACATTTCTTTAAGTTTATTAAACCAAAGAATTCAATTTTCTATTCGAAATTTGCTACATGACGTGGACAGTTGCCATACACTATAAAGTGGACGTACTCGTTTGCTACTTTAATAACATTGAGAAAAAAATGCCTGTCATAGGATCTGCCGATAGAAGTGAACTTAGAATTTTAGTGTTAAAATTTGAAATGTCATAAAGTTTAAATTAAAATTTTCAAGCGCCAATATCAATACGAATATTTAAAAATACAATCGGGTATATACAACGTATTAGTAGAAAGCTGCGCGCGCATTAACTGTGTTTAATATCTATAGTTATACTCATAGCTATAGATATAGCTTAAGCATAAGCATGTTGCTGACGCGAACCCATAGATTTTTCCCTACACAAAGTCGTGTAACGCGGCTATAGAAGTTTTCACTTCAAAAAGCGTAGTGAAGCCGGCGTGTGTAACAGGCGTAAGATAATCGTCGTTAATGAGATTGCAACGCGCGAACTCGAATTAGGCTTTGTGTCACTCACTCCGCATGATGCGCTTCGAAATTTGCCACTGACACGAAAAAACGGTGAGAGAATGAGAAATGTCATACGCATACGATCCGAATGGAGTTAGGTTAATTGAATTTAAATTAAATGTATAAAGTCTTGGTTAATTGATTTGTCTGTCTTTTTATTCGGTTGAGTACTCAATCGATTTCTTTTACATTTGTAGACTGTATATTATAGTTTTTGAAAAATAATGTATGTATTACCTTAAATTTAACCTTAAATTTAACCAGGGCCTTTGGTTGCTGCAGAATTTTAAGAAAACATTCATGTTTTGTATAACACTCTAATAAAACTGAAATCTTTGGGAAGCATATATGTATTTAGATTTTATGTTTAATAAGACATGTTACGACCGTCATTGAGGCGACATCGAAAACTATTTGTCATATGAACCAAAGTTTTGCACGTAAGTTTATTTAGTAGAAGACGTCAGCTAAGAACTTATGTTGGGATTTCCATGCATAGTGCAGTTCTTGAAGGAGGGAAAGTTTTCAATAGCCTAAGGCAAGTTCTTAGGAAGAACACCACAGAAGCAAAACCGTGTTTTTTTATCATCTTAAGGTAGCAAACGAGCATGTGGTCCACCTGATGGTAAGTGGTCACTGCCGCCCA
The DNA here is from genome assembly GCA_018250455.1 of Polygonus leo. Classification (NCBI taxonomy): domain Eukaryota; kingdom Metazoa; phylum Arthropoda; class Insecta; order Lepidoptera; family Hesperiidae; genus Polygonus; species Polygonus leo. The sequence continues at coordinate 1,813 of DWNR01000410.1, read as the reverse complement.
TAGACATTACTGATCATCCCCAAGTTCGATTAAATCGTACTAGACGTTGACCACAGATGCGTTGCTACCCTTGAGGACTAAGATGTTCGCCTCCCGTTTTAGTATAGCCGGACAACCACGCTTCTCCAAACCGAAACACAATTAATTGCTTCACAGAGGATTATGAAGGTGGCGGTGGTACCTCCCCGGTCGAACTACATGTCCTGTACACTCTAAAGCTATTTCCCACCGACTTCTTATTATTAGCACTCGTAAGTACAAGTTAGATTTAAATCTATTCATACAGTAATCGTCGATTCATATAATTAGTTGAATGGTCACGTTCGCGAACAGTTATTTAATTATCGTATTCGTTTCGGAAGTAGCTTATTAGTATTCATTGTTTTCGAGTTGTGGCGACGGTACGTCTGCGAAACGCTGCGGTTTCAATGTAAAACAACGCGAGTGTGAAACTCCACCGCAGGATTTCTACAACAATTAATAATACATGATAAGAGTGCTAGAGAGTTTATCAAAATGTAGTTTTAATACTTTTATATGCTTGCTATTGTTTTTAGGAATCAAAGTTAAAAAGTACTTGCGGAAATATTTAGTTACGATACGGGGGAAACGTATTGTACCTATATTACTAGCTTTTGCTCGCGACTTCGCGTATAAGTCGAAAACCAATTGGGGGTAGAATTTCAAAAAATCCTTTCTTAGTCCTCACTTAGATCATGAAAGGAACCCGTGTACCAAATTTCAAGTTTCTAGGTACAGTAGTTTCGGCTGTGCGTTAATATGTCAGTCAGTTAATTAGTTTTGCCTTTTATATATATATAGATATTTGTTCCTAACCAGTTAACATTGTAATCCTAATCATAAGTCGAAGAGCCACTAAAATACAGCCACTAAAATTACGCGTAAACAATTTTCGTTTAAAATTCACGTGGAAATGTACGCCTACATTCTTAAGCGGATATCCTATCGTTTATCGTGTCGTGAGTTGTAAAACGAGTTCCAGACCGGCTCGCCTTAACCGACTAATAGTAAACTTCATGCGATAGATACGTACACACTCGGCCTATAGTAAACTTAGATAATACCAATGATATTATATATAATGGATATATGTTACGAGTACTAACGATCAAAAATTGAAGCTTAAAATTGGTCCGAAATGCCCCAAAATCTACTCACGCGATTGGTTAGTCTGACGTCATGACGTTTGTTAGAAGTGATGATAAGAAGTAGCATTATTTTCGTGAGGAGTGTGATAAAGACAGGATCGATTATCACACGACGTGGTTGTCGGCTATACTCGTACTTAAACATAAAACCGTTTAATAAGGAGAACATCTTATTCCTCAGGGGTAGCAACGCATTTGTGATCAAATTCAGGAATGATTCAATCGTACTTGGGCATACTGATGTCCATGTGCGGCATGACTACTTTAGCGCTTGCTATCTTTATACGTTAAAAAATAGACTAATGCGGCATTTGACGCCACACAATTCAATAACTTGGTACAGAGCTAATATATCTATTGAAATTAATATTATTGGATAACACACATCCTATATCGGAACCCGGCGTAAGTCCAGGACTGGGTCAAGGTTGCGAATTCAAGGCTGAAGGAGTGAAAGATTGATGAGCCCATATGAGCTATACTTAGATCGTAGTAGGACACTTGACCTCGTGGCGTAGCGGTCACCGGTCCGCACGCACATGGTCCTAGATTCGATTACCGGCTAGACATTTTTTTTTTCTTTATCTCTTAAAGGTAACAAACGAGCATGCAGTCCACCTGGTGGTAAGTGGTCACTGCCGCCC
>DWNR01000409.1:0-20211 GCA_018250455.1 Polygonus leo | reverse complement strand
ATCCCCGGCCGTGTTTTAGGCCATAAAAATTCAACCCCTAAAAGGGGGGGTAGCGGGCGGAGCCGCGGACACAGCTAATTAATTAATATATCTGTGGTGCTAGTTCAATAAAAGTCACTCAAACTTTTCTATTTCGACTTCCTAAGCGGTTTCTGGATTAGCAACTTGTTTCATTTTGACTTTCTCTGTCAACGGGTCTGTGTTAGCAGCTCTTTCTTTTGAGGAATAAATTCACAACCAAAGAGCGTGACAGTATACGTGACAGTAATTCGAATTGTCACTTATTAATATCCTTTGAGCATTGAGCTAGACTTGAAATACGAGTGCAGAGTAATTTTCTCATAGACGCATTGTAAGCTTCGTTAAACTTAGGCGCAGCGGTACCATAGCGGTTTGATACGCAGAGTTTCTTGGGTTCAATTGCTAGCTAGACAAATGGAGTATGAACCTTAACTTAAACAGCACACTTAAACAGGAGTCCTATTCCTGTTTAAGTGTGGATATTTTTGTATTCGGCTTGTGTTTGTCATGAGATAAACAATACGGTGAAATCTAGTGTTGGGATATGAATATAGGTAGCGCGTGTGTGTGTATGAAAGGCATTGAAGTAGGTACGACTGATTTTAACGAAATTATGTGAGTAGGCACTAGAAATAACTTGAGACCGGGAGAGCAAAAACGGCCTTAGTAAAATTTTTCAAATCTGAGTCGATAACGACTGATAGGTACCGATAGCAGTATCTTAAAAATCGGAAATATGTTTTCTTTAGATACATACATTGTCTAACTTTATTCTTCTTCTACTTAGGATTCTACTGTTAATAGCAGACTATAACCTAAATCTTTTCCGTGGTCATGAACTTCGGCTACAAATGGATAACGATAAAGTAAACATTATAAAAGCAAAAATACATTTTGCTCATACAAAAAAGGCGCAAAGAACCGGTATCTACCTATAAAGCCAGGTCAAGGTTAATACTTCATCAATGTGTATTCGTAAGTAAGTAGATATAGACCTACATTGTACCGTTTTGCCAATTCAATTAAATAAATATTATCTACAAAAAGCTCTACATGATATTTACTCTACGACTATGCAAATAACCCAAAAGTGTCAATGGTACCTCAATTAATTATCCACCATTTTGAATCGATACTTTTTTGGTATCAACTGAAAAATAATTTATAGAACACATTTTTACCAACAATGCTATTAATATACGTAGACTTTTTTACGATACACAAGTAACAAAGTGCCTCGGTGGCCGTAGAACGGTAATCTTGACAACCAATCCATTTTTACATAAATAACTAAGAATTAAGAGTGTATTAAGTATTATTATATAATAGAAAAGTAAACATGCATAACTAAAATTAAAATTAAATGACAAAATAGAAATATTAGGTACATAATGAGTATATTTAGAGTTTAGAGATAAAATAAAGAGATGAAATCGCTGCATCGTAGGAGCGAAATGACCGCTTTATCACGCCATATTAGATTTTTTTCTGTGCCCTAATAAAAGCTATTCTTTAACGCATATAAAAAAACAAGCAAATTAATTTAAAGTTAATTATAATCATCAATTTATTTCTAAAAGCTTATCGCGAGATTTATGTTGCATTTCTTTAATATAAAATAGTTAGGTAAATACAACGCCTATGATTTAAAACGTATCTTTTTGACATTGCTTACCAATATTTTAATCATTATATCATTCCACATTATCATTATACAGTATCATGGAGATAAAATGCGAAGATTATGAATAAATCATAAGTATAAATAGAATTATACTATATTGGAAGTATTAGTAGGTATTTTTCAACGCTCTTAATAAGTCTTCGGTAGTATAGTGGTCAGTATCCCCGCCTGTCACGCGGGAGACCGGGGTTCGATTCCCCGCCGGAGAGATCTTTTTTTCTTTTCAAGAGTATTAAATTTTCAATTTGTAATATTTTAACGTATTGTAACGTATTATTAACATATTGATTTTAATCAAATATTTTTTTTAATTCTTTAATATTAAATATTAAACACGCTTTTATGTGTTTATCTTTGTGTAACAAAGATAATTGAACAACTGTTCGTACATACTCGTGGTTTAACAAATGCTGTTACTATGGTACGGCGCCCGCGCTACCTCTTTTTATCCTTACAACCGACAATCATTAATTCGAAAATATGGTTGATATTTAATATTTGAAATGAGGACATTTCGAAAAAACCAAAAATTAAATTAGAAAAAAAAAATTATTTAATCCTTGTTTGAATAAACTCAACTGTATGTATTGTATTGTAATAGGGAATGTATTCCTTCCATAAATAGCATAGCAACTGAACGACTTGTATTTTTGAGTTGAATTAATTATAGGAATAATAATAGTATATTTTTTTAACCGAAAGACAAAAAAACATAAAAGAATAAATTAATACGGGCATTTTAATTTTTTGTTTGACGTATAACGGGATATGAATAAGAATAAATATAAAGATTGTACATGCATAAATCATTTTCAAACAATGACAGCATTAAAAATGCACGTATTATTTATGTCAGCCAAGTGCGAGACGGGCATTAAGGATTCCGTACAACAGATGGCGTTGTAACGAGTTGATATGAACTATTGTATGCAGTTTCTTGAGTAACTGCTAGATGGCGTTATTTGGCAGTATATCGTTAAAATACTCGTTAGTTATTTTTTATCATGGATGGTGTAATAAAATACACTTCGTGAAAATTTGAGTTGCTTATTATGGTTTAAAAATTAAATCAAAAAGTTAAAAAACCAGTAGAAAATGTTCCTTGTATGAAAGAAAACAGCGCGAAAATTTTGGTTACCTATTTTCTTGATCTTAGTATAATAATTATAAAGTATTGTTTACGTGTTAAGCTTTCACAACTATGTGATAGAAGGACCGATGGCAGGGAATTTCAAGATACCAGGTGGTAGAACTCATTTGATTCGACCGGTTAGATACCACTGCCACCCTCACAATCCTCCGTAAAGCAATTCTTGTGTTTCGTGGTTGCCGGCTAAACACGAGGCGAACATCTTAGTCCTCAGGGGTAGCAACGCATCTGTGATCAAACTTGTATGATTGTAGGTATGATTTAATTGTACTTGGGGATGATTACTGTCCATGGGCGGCAGTGACAGTGATCACTTACCATCAGGTGGACTGCGTGCTCGTTTGCTACCTTTATAGAAAAAACTAAACCCTAAAACGCGGAACCCTAAAAACGGATCGGAATAGAGAAAGTGCAGTTATGACAAACTATAAATGTCGTGCAATTTAAGTTTTCGCAAAATTGATTTCTCACGTCACTAAACCAGTTATTCATTAGTGGGCGATGTACGCTAATTAATTAACTTTCAAATAAATAACTAAATTGACAACCAGTTTCATTTATCTCTTCAACAGGACTTGTTTAAATTATAGTCGTTTTAGTCGTGAGTAGTTTTTGGTTGAAAAGTATCTTTTTATGTATATAAAAATGTCTCGTCAGGGTTTTTGTCCGGGATAATTTCCGAAAGTACCATGTTGATTTTAATGAAATTTCGCACAGATTATGTAACTTAGTCCAACTTTTAAAATATAGGCTATATTTTTGTTCGAAAACAAGAGGTGACCGCTATGAAGATAGAGTAAGCCGTACCTATCCGTATCGGTATCTGCGGATTTTGACATCAAATATCCGATAATGCACGTAAAAAGTTACACTTCTATGTAGTAACAAAACAATTTAATTGAAATAACATTTAATCATACATTCTTAATTTATTTTTACACTATTCAAAATATCTTATTAATATATCTACATATTCAGTCGGCAAAACTGGCGACAATCATTGGTCAACTTTATTGATTTTAGACGTAGGTGTGCGCGCGCATTGTAAAAAATATTCTTCATTTTTCCAATCGCGCGAAAGGAAATATAACTTTAAAAATATCGTGAAATAAGAAAATAGCATGTCGTAAAAATTAAAGAAAAAAGGTAAAAATGCCAAAACAATTTGACAGCGGTGGGATTCGAACCCACGCCCTTTCGGACTGGTGCCTAAAACCAGCGCCTTAGACCACTCGGCCACGCTGCCTCTGGCGAAAAGAGCCGAAATAGTTTTATAGTTCTTAAGGTGTATACACATGTGACTCAATCTAACGGGAAATTTTGTAATCTCTTTTATTGTTACAAAAGTGCTTGAAATATTTTTAATTATTTTTATTTTGAATGTTTTTATCACTTACGATTATTTTGTATCAGTTGTTAGAGTTTTTGTGTTATTGGCTCTGTTACTTAGCGTTAAACATTGGAAAATATATTCGAAATTATAATAATAATAAAAGTAATTATTAGTTTTATTTTTGTTAAATATTTTTTTAATTACTTGTTGGTAATATACAACTATATGTTATGAAAAATTTTGAACGCATTTTTAATGTCCTTTTCCTGTCCGTTATCTGTGGTTGCCATAGCAACCGATCTAACCTTAAAGTACATATTTAAGGCGGCAATTTTTAAGGACATAGGTCTCAACGTCTTCATGGGACATTCAAAATGTTATACTCAATTCTTTTCTTCATGCATCCTGCAGTTGTCAAATACTTTATTTGTATTTGAATGTTGTCGTCTATGAAATAAGAGATATGAATTTGAAAGTCTGATTAAAATTTTGGTAATTTTTAATTCACATTTTTAATTTCATAGAGAGTCGGTGTTAAAGTTAGTCCATCCCATATAATTTTTTCTGCCTTTTTATTATGTACATACGTTTTGTTTTTGTAATTATCCCAAAATTAGGATTACTAACCCTGTGACGTCATTAATATAATTAAAAATGCTATTATGTGACTATCACAAGATTTGCAGATATATGCAGAGCAGTGCACAAGGTCGGTGGCACAGATAACTAAGTAGGTATATGGGTCATGGGCCATGTAAAATCAACATTTTTTTTACCTGAACTCCTTCGATTTCGCTAAAATTTTTTTGTCCTTTTCTATCCCCAAAGTTTTTATAACGAAGTTATGTAAAATGCGCATAAAATGAAAAAAAAAATTCAATAAAAAAAAAAATTTGAACCGATCGTCGGCACATCTAGGGATCGTTGTAGAATTAGTTGAAGTTTTATTAGAGCAAAAAAATAAAAAAATAAAAACGGTCGGACTTTCGAGATAGTCGCATATGACGCTTTTTTCAAGAAACTAAAATATATCATATATCTGGGTTTCTGAATTTTTTTCATATTTTTTTCTGAAAACTATATTTAAAAAAGAAAATTTAAAAAAAGAAGATCCCAAACTTACAATTTTTGAAAAAGTTCTAGCATTTTAAAAAAGAAATAGCGGGTTTTTTCAATGTTTTTCAAATACTCGTAACTTTTTTTGAGTCGGGAAAAAAATATTCATAAAAATGTTCTTTTGGGTAGAAAAGGACAAAAAAATTTTAGCGACATCGAATTTTTTTACCTGACCCAGGTAAAAAAATTGTCGATTTGACGTGGAATGACCCATATGTACTGTCATACCATTAAATATTTGTCATACCATTAAATTACATACCCATTTAATATTTGTAGCAATGAATCTGTGATCAACCTCAAGTTCCATTCGACCATACGTTTCTCATAAGTTAACACATGTCCATGGACGTCAGTGACTACTATATTTTTAATACCTTTAGGCAAAATTAAAGACAGGAGTAAAGGAAGGGAGCCATAGTTGAAATAAAACAAGACAATTGTTCATATGACCTGTATATTTACCTAAGTGTAAAGGAGCTTATTTACAAGGTGGACATCAATATGTTTATGCCTCCCCTTAATCTAACCGCCTTATCATAAGCTAGTCACATGAAAACAATAAAAATATACTTCTGCGATTGACGGATTTATTCGTAGTTTATGTCACTTATATTTTACTTTTTCAAATATTCCAGCTCTACGAAATACCTGAGATTTTAGGCAAATACTTAAAAGTATACACCGATTTTAGGAGTACTTGCAGATTTTAGTATTTAGTAAAATATAATTTAATAAATTTGATTACCTACCGTGATAATTTCTACTAGTAATCATGCATTGGTTATTTTCATAAAATTTTGATGTAAGTAAGCAGTTTTTGCTTGATTTTAAAGACAGTTTTTGCTTCATTTCAAAGAATGCAGAATTTGTTATCGACTTATGTAAGATATAGTGACATAAACTAATTTTGATTACAATTTCTGCACATTACACTCGCTGTGTATATTACACTGATACACACATACGTGTATGTATCAAAAATTTGGTAATCGTAGGATTGGCTATTTGTACAAAAATATATTATTAGCTACCAAATAATAATCAAACAAAATTCCAATCCTGGCTGTCAACAATATAAAATAAATAATAAGTATAATGTGTACATCTTTTGCGTATTTTAGCAGAAAAAGATTGCTGTGTTTGGAAACAAAATGTCTTCTGTAATGTGAAAAAATAAAAAATGGGTTATTTTTTTTAATGTGTGAAGGTTTGATGCAAATAATTAATAAAGAAAGTTTAAAACATTAAATTTTCACTGTTACATTTTAATATCTTTAACCTATTTAATTGCAAATTACAAGTTAATGTTAAAGAAATAATTATGTATATCCATAAATAAAGTGTTCACTGCTTTGTGTTACAAGTTTCACTAAATGCATAGAATATTGTTACATACACTGAGACACTTTCTACGTGGATAGTTAACACTAAGGGCCGTATTAATAAAGTGAACTCAAGATTGAGATCAATCTTGAGTGAGGCTATCAGTCCATTATGTAGTACTGAAAGCGCACTTAAGATCGATCTTAATCTTGAGTTCACTTTATTATTACGAACCTAAATATCTTGGTAACTAGCGATTTACTGTCATTAGTAAAATAGCAGTCTGGTACCGCTAACTGTTATTTAATCAATATTTAAAATCCAAACAAAAAATACACAAACCCTTTCTTGCGGGTAAAATTCGGAATATAACGTATATAATGATTGTCCATTATTAGCAGCTTATACACACACATTTTCACGCCAAATCCCTAAGCCGTTAGGAATTTTGTACGCAGAGAGTATCGAGTGCCAAACGGCACGGTTCTGGCATACTTGCCTAGATTCTATATTCTAATTATTCAAGGACAAGAATAAAAAATCATAGACACTAGAAAATTAGATCTGAGTGAACCTATTATTTAAATGCATTTTTAAAAAAATAATGCCTCCAACATAGTACTGTTAGTCTGGGCCATTTTGATCTTTTTATCAGCAAAACGCCAGTCACCAAGTTACTAAGTATCCATTTATATAAAGTGCCTAACATTTTATAACATTAAAAGCAATTATTAAATTAGGCAAAGGGCTGTCTCAAGCCCTTATTTATTAGATAAGAAGAAAACATCAAAGTATTTGGTTAGAGAATATTATTATTATTGTATAAATTACTCAGTTTAGTACTAAAAGAATTTACAATTACAATTTACAGTTTCTTATTCTAGGTGAGGTTTAGATACTTCGCATTATTAATCAAATTTTAATATTGATCATGGAGGAATGTTTGATTGTCTGCTGCTAGAAGATTTGGACCGCAATTAAATCAATATACACTCAATATAAAGATGACTGAATTATCTCCTACTTTTGGAACACTCAAGTGAATTTTATTTGGATGGTACCAAGATTTGGATGGTAATCGCGACATTAAGGCAAAGAATTCTAGATTCGATCGCCGATGAAGAACAACCCAAATCGTGAATAAGACATTTATTGTTATTTGTCCTGGGTCTGGGCGTATCTTAGTTGTCTTGTAATGTCCATGAAATACAGGTAATCCTTGTGTCCAGTCGTGGAGATACAGATTTGGGATACAAATGCATAAACATTTAAGTGCAGTACAAATCGAGACAATAGTTAACCAATAGAAATAATTCAATTCTACTTTTATAGTAAAGTGTCCAATACGTGCTTCGTTTTAAATATTTTTTACACACGAAGTTAGCGAGTTACACCCAACGACTTAGCATCCCTACGAATTTTAATATTTAAAATTTTACGAAACATTTGAATTTTAAACGTTGCAATAACCACTATCGCTTCGAATAACGATCATTGAAAAGTAATTGACTTAAGCTTATTGAAATTAAAAATACATTCGAAAATGTAAAAAAAATAAAATTAGATATTTCATAAGTTTAGATTCTAGATGGAATTCCTGACAAAGTGACGCAGGGATGCCACTTCCCGCCTTTATGTTATCTGTAGCGTCATAGCGCTCGCACAGATAAATAAATATGTTGTTTATGGTGTGGTACACAATTTAGTTGCAAATACGATTTCTCGCATCACGTGGATTAATTAATCGTTATCTAAACATATAAAATAACTTAGTAAATAAATTATTAAGCAACTGAAAATGAGCACGTCCGTTTCAGATTGTAAAAGTAAACATTGTACAGAAAATGGCACGAGTGGTCACAAATTGGAGGACAAACGCGCGAATAAAAATTCGTTGCACAACCTATTCATAGAAAATATTAATTAACTTATAAAATAGCATGACAAGAACAAATAAAACGTTATATCTATAAGAAAATAAACACATTCAATTCCTTACTCAATTCATAGCCGAAAAACAGAAATTAAACCAACGAATTTCATTAGGTGTTATATAAATAAAATATTATAGTAATAATTTTTCCAAATAATATGAATTCATTTTAAATGTAGTCAGTATGAGAGTAGGCTGAAGATATGATCATATTAAATTTACATAGGAACAATATTATATTTACGAAAAGTACAAAAATGGATTTTGCAATATATAAATTATATAAAAGCGCAGCATATAAAATTCGATGCCAGACTTGTATTTTAGATCTATAGTTAGTTACATATTGTGGTGTGATTTGCAATAATCGCACAATATTTGTATATACTAATGTCATTATAAAGACATGTACCTACTGTGTTTAGAAACGCTACGAATTTTTCAAGATAAACATAATAATTATCATATATCCTAATTAAGATCCGGCATCGAAGAAACAAGAAGATGATTAGTAAATTTCTATTTCATAATTATTTTACACATCATAGACATACAAAGGATATGGACGTGTCCATAGACTAATTCGAGATTTTTTTTTAATCTACACGAAGAGAATAAAACTAATGCGTGATTGGCAATATACAGTTGAAGAGGAAGCGGATGGCACATTTAATTTTTACAGAAAACATTATACAAGATCTTCCATTCAGATTCAACTATAGATTAATGATACACCAACAACACACAAACCACATTGGTCTCAAAAATCGAGCTATCATATTTAATTACAGACGAAGTAATCAAACAGACTCCTAATGTATGACATACGTCAAATGAATTTATGGACCTATTTTATATAGGTCACGTTATGTGGCTTTGTGCCAATGCACAAACAACAAAGCACAAGTATGAGCACGTTGCCTTCATAAGCCAGAGCGACGGCACTCAGTTCTATAATTTTTGTAGCTAGATAATAGCTTATCTATTAGGAGTCTATTGTTGCTACGTCTGTCATCAATAGATTAGGATTTATAAAGATTGTCACATGACTTATCAATATCTCAACAAGATATCTAAAAAGTTGGTCTTAAGATTGATATTACAAATTGTTTCAAATGTTAATGCAAATTACATGAATAATTCATAAAAGTGCATATCTCGATTAATTTAACAACGTGATAGTACGTGGTTTGTACACTTAATAGTACAATCAGTACATCTTGATATTAAAAACGGATATTCAATCGATAATTTAATGTTTTCGTTACAAATACAGCACAGAACAAATTTAGCCACGTCTGAAAGAATTATTGAACGAATGCGTGTCAGTGAATACGTTAATTTACACGCATAAAAAATACGGAGCCCGCTCGTTGGCGGGGAAATTGTCTATGGTCCAACGGCCATATTTGATATCGTGACATCATAAGTAACGTTTAGTAAACACGTGGCATGGTTTGTTCTGTGTCGTCTCACGCGTAAAATTCGCGGTTATTGTGACCTTTCCCGTACGAAGCTGCTGCGGGGCTCCTTTTGGGTTCGTCCAGCGCGTACGACCCTTCGTCCTTCTTCCGCATGCGATACACTATGAACATCACTACCAAGATGGCGCATAGCAATCCTACTACCGCACCTCCGATCACAGCTGGAACATTAAAAATATCGTTGTTCAGGAGTGATTTCGAATTAAAATTAAATTTTATTGCATTTTTAAGTAAAATGAAGAAAATAAATCGAAGTCAAATATGTCAGCCATAATATTCATATATGTCAGTAGGTCTGCAACAAGCTATATTGCGTACTGAATTACTAAGTACTTATATAGTTATATCTGTGTACTGAATTACGCTCTGTGGCAACAAGCCAAAGTAGTATGTATTCATGTAATGTATTTTTATAATTTGTTTATTTATATGTTAACCTTATCAATCAAGCCAGCCGGAAATACTTATGTTTTACGCACTTATCAAATACGCATTAAATACACACATAAATATTATCGAGACGAATTCCATGTAAATATGTAATTATAATAAGTTTGGCAAAAAACCAGGCGATAGAATTTGTTTAGTTCAACCGGGGCATTACCACTCTCATAAACCACGAGGCGAACATCTCAGTCCTCATGGACAGCAAAGTTATTTAAATCCTTGGTGGTAGCAAAATTATCACCCTGCGAGGTTGGAAATACCACTAGTCACATGATTTTTATGTGCTAGTCACATAAAAATCTTCTTTTACTTCGTTTTTTTTCGTATAAATAAGCAAACGAGCATTCAGTCCACCTGATGGTTAGTGGTACCGCACCCCATGGACACTAGTGATCATCCACAAGTACGCTTAAATCACATCTAAGTTGGATCACAGATGTGTTGCTTCTCCTGAGAACTTAGATGTTTACCTCTTGTTTAAGTATAGCCAGCAACCATGCCTCTCAAAACCGAAACACAAAAAATGTTTCACAGAGGAATTTGGCGGTAAAAGTAATCGAGTTCTACCACCTGGTAAAACTGCCTTTATACTGTATGAAAAAATACTCACCAGCTAAAATGCCAGGCTGTGCGAAGAAGCTGGTGGCACGGTCCTCTGGTTTGGCGTTCATGATGAATACGACGTTGCTGTCTGCAGGTCGCGTCTCTGTCTTTATGTTTGTGCCTGATTGGTCCTGGTCCTGAAATGTAAATAACGATTTATGTAGCTTATTGCTTTAGACCAAGTTCAAGGAAAATATTGTAATTTAGAACTAGTTCAAAGAAAATATCAGTATTGATTTGACAGTCATAAAACCAGTTTTTCTACAGAAACGTGGAGAAATGCGCAGACAGAGTCACTTCTTCAAGTCCTGTGCTATCAGAATCCATTAATACGTTCTCCGAAGTCGCTTTATTAAAACAGTTTTCTTTTTGTCAAAAAAGTCTGTAGACTTTGTTGTTACAAGTTGTTTTGCTATTGTTTAAGGTAGAACGTTCACAGTTTAAAAAAACAATAATATCACTACATATTATAAAACTTAGTCGCTTCCCGCTGTCTGTCCATATATATGCTTAGATCTTTAAAATGGCTAAACAACATCTGCCGAGTCAGCTAGTTCTTTATAAATTTACTTTAATAATGTAATTTGAAAATAAGTAACAATCAGTCATTTTTTCAATAAACTAAATGCTCGAACGTATTAAGTTTTAAACTTAGTATTTTCTTCTCTTGTAACGATAGAAGACAGAATTAAAATATTTGCCTTTTGGTTGAAAAGTCTACTTACCACAGGTGGGTTGAGATCCTCTCCAGATAAGCTTATGTCTGTCTGGTCTGGGCGCGAGGGTGTATCCTCCCCCGCGCCGCGTGGCTCACCCACTCCTTCGTTACCCTGGTTAGTATTTGATGGGACCCCAGCTGGAATTGGTATTAAATATATTTATTAATCTCACGTATCATCATCATCATCAACATCATCAAACAGACATTTTTAAGAACCGTAAATATACTTTTTACGACGATTACGATACGACTTGTGTTTTTGCGTTTTAAAATTTGTAGTCTTATTTAGGTATTAATTTAACACTTTAAAAACAATTGTAATATGTTATATGACGTTAAAATTAATTTGGAAAGGAAAAACGTTCGTGTTGAGTTTTAGTTACAGAACTTGATTAAAGGAAAAAGTATTAGTTAAAGAGACAAATATTATGATGACGAAGACTTGGACATATTGTAGAACAATTAGAAAAAGACTTATTTTGCGGATTATTTTGGATTGGAAGGAACTACACATTAGCATGATTCTGATCACAATACCAAATGAACAACAACAACAACAATGGGTCTAAAAGAAAAGGGTACTTTAGCTAGTACTGTAATGGAAGATGAAAAGATTTAAAATCCCAATGAGACTTTACAAATGGTTTTAGAAAGATTACAAACCATGCGATACAGTCCTGATAAAAAATAATAAAATGATGGAAAATTCTTTTCGGTTAACGATGTTTAACACTGATAATGATATTAACCATGCAAATATTATGAAAATAGGATACAAAGAAAGCCGGAGAATACTTACCAAATTCCTTCGCAGAATGTGTTCAAGTTAGTAAAGATACAGTTAATAATAAACTTACGAACAAATTGTATAGAAGTAAGAAATTAATTCTGAGTATTAAAGAGAATACTAGTCACTACGCGTAATGAATGGAAACTGCAAAACATCAACAAGGCAAATAAACGGTAAGTATAGTGATAATTACAATTATTAATTCAAGGTTGTGTCACAGTTATTCTCTGCTTTTATTAGTACGTGACGACTCTAACACAATTAATTGAATTTAATTATTTTGTTAATTAATTGTTAACAGCATATCGTTACTCACGTCTGCGTTTTCAACGGTTTATATTATAAATGGGTAACTATACGAAATATGTATGTCATTCTATTGTTTCATTGATGTCATCGTAACATCATTGACTCGTAATGAGGAAAGAGTTTTGGCAAACCGGAAGTTTCTGATATGAATAATGGATTTTTTCATATAAAATACGATAAACTTGGCATGAACGCAAAATCGTTTAAATCTCTGTTTGAATACCGTTTAATTAATCACCCTGTATTTTATTTGATTACAATTCTATTATATGTAAAATATAATCTCAAAATCCATGTTGGTTAAACGATTTTACGTTACAAAAACTAAAATAAAATTTGCAACAAAACTGGCATGCTTCAGCCTCTACTCACGACTGTCTACATCGAACTGCTGGACTAATGGCGGTAGGATTGGAGGTTCGGTATCTGAAACCGAGTTGTCCGGAGTATCCGGGTTGTTCGGAGCCTCCGGGTAATCCGGGTAAGGCGATGGCTGGGCGTTAAAGACGGTGGTGCGGGTCGAAGTGGGTACATAGTCTTCGTCATCCTCCGGTGCGTTGGGAGTGTCACCTGATCCTCTACCGTCTTCGTCGTCGGGACCCGGGCCTGGCCCCCAACCAGATCCTGAACTCTCGTCGCTCTCTAGACCAGATCCATCGTCGTCAATGAAGACGTCATCACGCTGCACGTAAACCTGTGTACTTTCTGTTGGTGTGCCTCCGGCGACAGCGTCCTGGAATCGAGAAACATTAAGAAATTAGTTTTGTATGAACATTATACTACAATTCTTAAGTTTTCAACACCAAAACTTATTTGCCTTAACACTAATATGCTTAATAAAAATATTTTCTTTATTGTAATAGTAAATACATCTTATGTTTTTATCATTCTATGCTTAGACGTAGATATAAAACTTCGAAAAAGACTGGAAACATCTAGAAATGCATAAGATTGTCGCACTGCATGGCTATATAGCTATGCGTATGTCTATAGGTGCAACGTAATGACTCACTTCTTAAAACGCTTTAGCACTACGGAAACTATACACTTGTAGATCGACGACACTTGGGATTTCTTGTAGAACGACGCTCACAAACCACAAAATGAGGATATATAAGTAGAACATACATGAGAACGATAATGGAATCGCGTTACTGTCTACGTCACCATGAATGGGTCAACTAATGAATGGGCAAAACGGTGCAGACGGGTGCAGGGGTCACTCACCTGTGTTCCCAGGGAGAAATCCACTTAAAGTGTGTTCCAGAGTGTGCCTGATAGTGCACTTGATATGATCTAGCCGGTTAAAAGAGAATTTGGCAGTGTTCTCTTTGGCGAGCGTGGTTGTGTAGCAGCCGAGGCGATCGATAGGCTTTAGAGGGGTGGGGTCGAAAGGGGAGGCGCAGGTTGTAGTCCGGGTTCCTGGCAACCGCCAACAGATGCCGGGAATGCGGTTTGAGGATGTTCGCCAACGAAATGGTTTGCGTTTCGTACGCTAGATCGCGCTATACAACTGTTACATTATATGTTGCGAGATTTTCAGGCTCACGTGCTTTTGTGTTTTAAATGTTAATTAAGTAACTAAAAGTTAAATGCGATTTGTATCCTTGGATTGGTACTGGGTATATGATACTAGTGTCTAAGAGTAATCATAACTTTATGAGATGTTATTTGAGAAATAATACAAAGACAAAAATTATTAAATAAAAGAAAACACCTAAATAGAATTTTCTCAGTAATATTTATGAGCTTCAATACTGGTGCGCTTATATCAAATATTGCTGGTTTTTAGGGTTTTGTACCTACCTAAACTTTGCTAACAGGATCTTTACTTATGCTTCGTTGTCCGTTTGTCCGTCTGTCACACGGCTAGATCTCCTGAACCGTACCTAATAGGTAGATACTTGAAATTTTACTGCAACAACACATTGACCGATTTTTTTATAAATAACCCAAATCCATAATATTTTGTTGTATTAAATGGGCGTGCAGTTCACCTCTCGTGAATGATCTGGAAATCTGACCTCAATTAGGTCCAGCGTTGCTTCAGGTCGGCTGGTTAGCAATTAAAGGCAGATTTTAAATTATAATATTGAATATTTTTAATAATATTGAATTTTTTGTTACAAGACATTTTCCTTTGGTCCACTGCGCTTATTACATGGACATGGTAGACTTCAAGCATTTTTGAGATTTTTGGACAATATCGTAGGTGTGTAAATTTCTTCACAAAGTTTAAGTTAAAAATCTAAGTAATAAGTTTAAAAAAATCTCTGATCACCTTTATGTGACCTGATGCGAGAGGTCGTGAGGTTGTACGATGATACTAATATAGTACATCTGATGTTAAGTCACTATCTACTCTCGAACTGATTTCACGCCAAGAGCCTAGAAAGTTTTCCTGCCAGGAATCATAAAGGATAACCTATGCGTTCGTACCCGTAATTTGTTAGCTAGAACTTCTTGGATTATGGCGTGTTAGATTCAATGGCACAGCTAGTAACATACATTTAGTTTCTGGATATTTCTGAATAACAGCAACATTGCGCTTTATTTTCATGCGTGTAATAACAATAATTACAAAATGGGTACGAAAATTTCTGATTACCACGCGATTTCCATCGCAAAAGCCGGGTATATCCGGTAATGAGAAATATTATTTATCGCACCCGGTTAACGCGGCTGAACTGACCCGGCGTTTCGCCCGGTTTATTACTTACCTGTGCCTTAATGTGATTTTCTCATGTTTTATTCGGACCCCGCTAAATATTTCCGTTTTACAAATGTTGCTCTTATTATAATAACCAAAAGTTTCACCAGATATATTGCTGCAATTTGTTAATGTCCCACTGCTGGGCTGAAATGGCTGGATGCCAGAACCGATATCGATTCTATAAAGTTGACCCAGTATGAAAAATGTCTTGAACCATGTCGGGTTCTCAGAATACATAGGAATATGGGGCTCCGTTTGAGAATAAAAATGAAAATTGTTTGATTAACATTTCCATTACCATGCTATGCGAAAATTAGGAAAAAATCTTTATACTAATATTAGCTTTTGCTCGCGACTTCATCCGCGTAGAAACGTCTGAAACCCATTGGGAGTAGAATTTCGAAAAATCCTTTCTTAGTGCTCACTTAGATCATGAAAGTAACCCCTGTACCTAATTTCTAGTCTCTAGGTACAGTAATTTCGGCTGTGCGTTGATATGTCAGTCAGTTAATCAGTTTTGCCTTTTATATACATAGATATTAATCATCAGGGTTCACATCATGTGATGTCTATCAACAATGATTACATGATGATTACATTTTCTTTTTGTTAATGCAGTAGGGTTTATGATTTATTTATTACAAAATTTATTTAAAACCACCACGTAAATTGATAATCAAAATGGAAGTTCCTACGTTTTCTTAGATGAAGATATTTTGTTACATATATCGTAATAATTTACCATAACGGAGTAGTGTTTGAGATCATAGAACATGAACTGGTTATGTTTCATTTCGATTTCATGTAGCTAATGTTCAGTAACGGGGGTAACAAATTGGTTTATGTAATTAAGTAGTTACTTATTTTATTATAATAAAAATTCTGTTTCACGCTGTACGTTCATGGCAATCTCCAAAACTACTTAACAGAATTTAAATTAAATTATGCACATATGCATGGGCCAAAAACCATGAAGTTGGCGGTGTTATCCAGTTTCTTTTTTATTATGAAAGCATGTTATTTTTTTATGAAAGCATGTTAGCCAGAAAACCCAGCGTTGTGCTACCCCTGAACACTAAGATGTAACCGCACATCTCCAAGCCGAAATACATGTGCATTGCATGCTTGTTTCACGGTGCATTGCTTCACGGAGGATCACGATGGTGACGGTGGTACCTCCCCGGTGAACTACATGATTTCAACAACCTGGTACTTTTAAAATCCATTTAAAGTTATCTCAATTCAACACTAGTAATTATCATCGTCTCTTATACAAGTAGTTATACTTCCATTAATCCCTAAAGTGTTGAGTGCCAAATAGACGCTAACACGTTGTGTTCAAACAAAGGGTGCAAATAATAATACGGCGCTCGAGAACAAAGGTTGTCAAAAGTGGAGCCTCTTAGAAAATTGCTAAGTGGACTTCCTAGCTCTGCTCTATGAGTTGAGTAAAACATTTTGAGTAATTTACAAGTAAAAAGTGTCATGTATGTATACCAGGTGGTAGAACTCGTTTATTTCGACCGGGCAGGTACCATAGCCATCCATTTCGTTTTGAAGAGGCGTGGTTGCTGGCTACACTTATACACGAGGTGAACATTTTAGGCCTCAGGGGCAGCAACGCATCTGTGATCAAACTTAGGTATGATTTAATTGTACTTGGGGATGATTATTGATGTTCATGGGCGGCAGTGACCACTTACTATCAGGTGGACTGCATGCTCATTTGCTACCTATATGAAAAAAAAATGACGAATCCCACTGGCTCAGAGTTTGTAGTAGAACTAAAATATTTTTTTGATTGGAATGGTGGAACATAATTGTTATGAGTGCGGGTCGGACTAATACATACTGGAAATTTTCAGTCTTAGAATGTTTACAGAATATTCACAACTATGGCTGTTACTATAAAATCTTTAAAAGAAAAAAGGTGATAATTACTTATGGCGTTTTTCCAGGAACTACTTATATAATTAATTTTGAATTGATCAAAACGGAATTCTCTTATGCGAGTTTAACACACATTTAGCCAAACTTAAAATGTGAGTGGAGTCACTCCAGGGTAAACCTTATTTACCAGGGTAAATGTTTAAAGTAGATTGATTGATTTATGTGGTTGATTTATAGTCGAGTTTCAACCACTAAGCGACTATTAGTTACGTTGACAATTTCTTCGTAAAAAGTTAAATAAAAATTCCATATGTATATCCATTCCAAAAGTAACTATGTGAAAGGTTGTGTTTTAATAAATAATATTAATAAAATTTAACTGTGTGTTACTGGACGCAATACGTTGCGAGTCTCGGGAACCTCGTCACCGCTCAACAAGCCCGTCTGAAGAGGCTTTTAGGTGTCACACTTAGCGCTCTCACTCAACATTCTGTCTGTGTGTATCTGTCGCTTCGCATTGTTTGTTGGGGTTTTCACGAATAATTCTATTGTTTTACAATATTTATACAGTTTTTTATAACTTGTGGTCATAGCATCTATGATAATACACATTTGTGAAAATTCCAAGTGAAAAAGAATAAAAAAAAAACAGAAAACGCCGAGAGTACCGGTATATTCAAAGATGATAATGTTACTTTCGAATTGACCACAACGTCCACTGTTGGTACATAGTCCTTCGTATATGAGTCCGACTCGTACTTAGACAATTATTTAAAACGTGTGTTGAGCCACCCCAAAGTCAATTTTATTTACCGGGGTAAATAAATACATACATTGATACATACGAAAGATTGGTTGCGTTATTATATTTTAATTTAATTTATCTTATTACGTACTAATATTTAAATTTAATTGTATGTTACCTTATGCAATATTGCAGTATGATTAATATACACCGAGTGTCGTGAGTCTCATCACCGCTCAACAAGCCGTCTGAAGAGGCTTTTAGGTGTCACACTTAAGGCTCACACTCAACATTCTGTCTGTATGTATCTGTCGCTTCGCATTGTTTGTTGAGTTTTTTACTTTGTTTGTGTATATTTCCTATTTAAGAAGCGGAGCTACGGTTATTATGAATTATTATGTTTTTTAACAATTTATGTTATATGACATGATTTGGTTGTAGTTTTAAAATAAATTTGTATTGTCTCGTGGATCCCGCAATTCCACCATATTAATTCTGCCATATTAATAAACACCGCTCAACAAGCCCGTCTGAAGAGGCTTTTAGGTGTCACACTTAGCACTCTCACTCAACATTCTGTCTGTGTGTATCTATCGCTTCGCATTGTTTGTTGGGTTTTGAACTACACAAAAGGTGTGGTTTTCATGAATAATTCTGTTTTTAACTATTGTTTATATAGTTTGGTTGCGGTTTTAGTTTCCTTGTATTCGTATTTGTCGTGAATCCCAGGACTTTGATTCATCACTTGATTGATCATAAATATAATAAACAAAATATTGGTCGTTATCCTAAGAAAGTAGCAAACAAGCATGCAGTCCACCTAATGATAAGTGATCGTGAGTGGCTAAAATACGATTCAACCGTACATGAGGTTGATCGCAAATGCGTTGCTAATCCTAAGGACTAAGATTTTCGCCTCGCGTGTATTTTTATCATGAAATTATGTACATCGATTGTAAGCGGTCAGAGCAAAGGACACAGAGAAACTATTACCTATCTAGAAAAATGGTAATCCGTGCAATAGAAATAATATGTACCGAAATCTATATATATAAAAATATATTTTACGAACAATATTAATAGTTAAGACAGGACAACGCTTGTCTGCTAGTAGATAATACAGTTGTGTAATAAAGTACCTCATATAAATCTATACAAGGAACCTTAAACATTACAAAAATCACATTTTCATGCAAGCAATGCGCTCCTGATTATACTTTGAGATTTTTGTCGACATATTTCGCAATAAAGCGCTGTAGAGACAAAGTTGGCCGCATAATGGGCTCTATCGGGCCACTTGTCTGTGATTGTAAGTAAAACATAAATTTCCATGCGACCGACGTCCTAAAGCTGCTCAAAAAGTTAAACAAAGCTCTTTGTGAGACCTTTAAATATGCGATGAATTTTGAAGTGGCAAAGGCACTGTTTAAAATGTACAAAGTTTAATGGAAATCCGGGTAGCTAAGGGAATATTAAGAGGATAATAGCGTCATCTATGTAGGTATGACGGCCTTGTAGGTGTGAAGGCGCTCCCGAACTTTGTAATCGAAGATTCCTCGCCCTTAGCGCGCCGCTGATTTTTAGTCCGATAAAAAGGGTAGTGTACTTAAAGTTTACTATACAATGTTAGGCTGAAAGAAATTAAGGTACTTTCCACGGAAAAGTAATTAAGTGTTATTTTTGATTTAAGCGAGTACTGCCATTATTACGAACTCGTTAATTTGATTAAAGCTTATCTAGTTCCTCTTCGGTTAACGTCCCGGTTAACCATAGAACGTATTAAATCATGAACTAGTAGATTTGCGAACGATTTCACAAAAATGACGGTTAATTTAAAAGTGATAATCAACTGACTGATAGACGTGGAATTAGGATCTATTTTAAAAGATTACAATTTAAATATTAACCGAGATTTAGGGAACAAATGGATGTTATAAAATAAAAAC
>DWNR01000408.1:0-20215 GCA_018250455.1 Polygonus leo | reverse complement strand
TTGGCACTCGATACTCTCTGCCTACCCCGTTAGGGATTTGGCGTGAAGATATGTATGTATGTATGTATATTTTTTTAAGGTAGTTGTAGAGAACAGGAAAATACAATAAAAAAGGAAAAAAGTATGTAATTTTTTTTTGTTCAAGTGGATGAGCACATGCACACAATGATGGACACATTGAGAACACGGATGGACACCAATATTATTGTCCAAATTGCATTTAAGGTACACGAACACATCTAATAGCTCTCCCCACGACACAAAACTATACCCTCAGTCGAGTATTCAATTTTATTTACTGTCTCTTAAAATAAACATATCGCTTAAAATAAACTGAACAATAAAAAGGACAGATATATTTGACATACAATAAATTACTTAAAATAAAATAGAGGAACACTCGCTGACCAGTATGTTCCACCCCCGCGAATTCAAGCCTCATAATTTTAAAACTTTCACAACTAACAAATAGACTCCTAATATATTATTTTAACAACAACAGAAGTATTACAGCAAAGAGTAGTGTCGTGTATTTATTTGAAGAGCATCTGCAGGTAAATGATGGACACTGGCCACAGACGTCGTAATAACAAGTTGTTACTTTTGCTGATATTAGTATAACGCAATATAAGTCAAACTTAGGTGGGGTTCTTGATGAATTGTTTTTTATATGCATATCTACAGGCGGGAGTAAGCACTTAATATCAGGTGGATGCAGTGGAGGATTTGCACATTTGCCGCCAGTAGGCTATTTTCGGTACCCACTGCAGTTCGTCAGAAACCGAAACTCCATTAAAACAAATTAGTATTTTTAACAGTATCTTGATTGTGGCTAATATTTTTAGCCTTATAGAAATGACATGCAGTTTTGCAGATAGCAAAGTGGACCTTTAGGCAAATTTGCCGCCCTAGGCTCCAGCTCCAGCCTACTCAATCTGCTGGTAAATCCGCCACTGGGTGGATGGTATGTTCTGATGCTGCATCAATTCAAACTTTAAAGGTTTCACTTGTAGCGATGTTTTCATCAAGAAGCAAGCTATATATTAATTGATTTCTAGTAAGCTAAATAATATAACAAAAGGCTAAATATCAATGTGCTGAAACACACAGTCGATACACTTCTGGAGTCTATTCGGTTATTTCTTCGTTATTTAAACAAGTTAGTGGGCGCGAATGAAATAAAATAAATATGATTGTATTCACCACAACTGCGATAACAACTGCATTGTCCTGTTTGCATACGCCATGTTCTCCTTGTTAATGTTCGTTTTGTTATTTCAAAGTGTAGTTATGAAAATGTTTTTTGAACAAAAGCTAAGAGCTAGGAACGGAGAGTAACGAGAATAATTCACTAAAGATTATCTAGGCATGAAGATTAGCATTTACTCTATATTACGATGAATAAAATATTTTTAAGTAGTATACCCTTATATTATTTTGCTTACTAACAATTTGTAGATTCAGTTTATCTACAATTTTATTCATTTGATAAGTTTCTTTCATTTCTTATTAACCGACTTAAAAAAGGAGGGGGCTTTAAATTTGTCTGCTCATCCTTCAGGGTTCCTTTTTATATCTTTTCATTAACATCTTTGAAAATAGTTTAAGTATATTGCTACACCACATAATGCATTTTATCATAAGAAGAAATTTATGCTGTAACCTACTCATTTTCAAGGAATGGTTGTAAGATATACGTGTAACTTTCTTTTTACTAGGGTAAAATAGTAAAAGAGGTAACCGGTGATAATGTTAATTTTGCTTGCTGATTATTTCGTAGTCCCTAGTTTAATTATAATTGTATCCAATTGATAAAATAGAACCCTCACAGAACCTCGACTGTTCGAGGTGCAATAATTATGATTTCTCTAGGAGCGAAGCGATAACCAACCGCATTGTTTAGCTGCTGGCAGTAACTCTGAAGAGTAACGATCCCCATTGTCTAACGGCCGATGTAACAAAAGGAAAGTATTTTCATTCTACTAACAGGTAAGTAATGGTAGTTATTTTTTGAGGAATATGGGTTAGTATCTAAAATGATTTATTTTTGGTGAAAAATTATTTTATAGTATTAATTTTTAAAGAATGATTATGAGATATACGTGTAACTATTTTTACTAGGGTCAAATAGTAAAAGAGGTACCCGGTGATTTTTGAGCTATTTTTGCTTTCTTAAAAGGCGGGGGGTTACAATTTGTCTTCCCGATTGTAAATTTTCAGTTTTAACTTTTGTACCTTAGCATTACCGTATTATAAAATTGATTAAGTATGTAGAAACACCATTTCATGAACTATGTCACAATAAAGGATGTGTGGCAATTTATGCTGTTACGTGCCCGTAAAGGCAAATTTATAAAAAAGAGGCCTCTCAGCGCCTCGACTGTTCAAGGTGCAATAATTATGATTTCTCTAGGAGCGAGGCGATAACAAACCGCATTGTTTAGCTGCTGGCAGTAACTCTGAGGAGTAACGAGCCCCATTGTGAAAAGGCCGATGTAACAAAAGAAAAGTATTCTCCATTTTATTTGCAGGTAAGTAATGGTAATGTTTTGAGGAATTTGGGTTAGTATCTAAAAAGGTTCAATTTTGGTGAAAAATATTTTTTTAGTATTCATTTTCAAAGAATGATTGTGAGATATACGTGTAACTATTTTTACTAAAGGGTAAAATAGTAAAAGAGGTACCAGGTGATAATGCTATTTTTGCTTTCTGATTATTTTGTAGTATTTAGTTTAATTACATTAAATTTGTATTTCATCGATAAATTATATTGTGTTCTTTCATTCCTTCCTTTAAAAGGACTTTAAAAGGCGGGGGCTTTCAACTTGTCTTCCCGTTTATGCATTTACTGTTTTAACTTTTGTAGCTTTGCATTAACATATCATAAAATTAATTAAGTGTGTAGGAACTATGTTTCAATAAATGATTTATGGCAATTTATGCTACTACGTGGGGTACGTAGTAGCATAAATATACAATAGAACACTCACTGAACCTCTACTGTTCGAGGTGCAATAATTATGATTTCTCTAGGAGCGAGGCGATAACAAATCGCATTGTTTAGCTGCTGGTAGTTACTCTGAGGAGTAACGAGCCCTATTGTGGAAAGGCCGATTTAACAAAAGGAAAGTACTGTCCCTTCTGTTGACAGGTAAGTATATAATGGTAGTCATATTTTGAGGAATTTGGGTTAAAATCATAAAACTAAGGGTTTTTCTTTTTGAATTTATTTTAAAGAATTATTCTAAGATTCGGTTATTATATTGTTTAGGACTCCTAAACTAGTTTGTTGATATTTGCACACAACTGCACATGATACTTTGTATTACATTGAAATATGTGTAGCGTTTTAATCTTGTGTTACTCTGACCTATTGTTTTCTTAATAATTAGTAATAAGGTCGTTCTTAATAATTAGTAGTAACCTCTAAAAGAGCCAATGATATACGAAAGTCCATAGATCATATACTAATGATTCATTTTTAACTTACCCAAAATTGTTGCCAGGTGGCAAAACTCGTGTAGTTCAACCAGAGAAATACAACTGCCATCCTCATAGTCCTCAGTGAAGCAAATTATATGTTTCGGTTTCGCGATGCAAACATTTTAGTCCTCAGGTGTAGAAATGAATCTATGGTCTTTCTGATGTACGTTCCTGATGTATGTACTCAATCGTACTTGGGGATGATTACTAATGTCCATAGGTAGCATTGACCACGTATGAGGATACGTATACAAACGATATAGCAAACTCGTTTTCTACGTTTATGAGCTCCCCAGGCAAGCCCGATTTTATAGCAGCAAAGATTAGGTACCTACATCCTTAAAGACTCCTTCGTACAGACGTGCTTTAAGAAGTACCAACTATAGTACATTTTGTATTACATTGAGAAACGATACTCGAGGAGGCGAGCAAGTCGCCCTCCATCGCGACAAACTTAATTACTGTTTTGAATGTTCGGGGAAATGAAATAATTCTCTGCGGCGCGCACTGACACGCGGCGCTGCGAGTAAATTTGTTTAAGCAGACAACAGATTCATAATTTGATTTTAACTCGATAAACCCCTACCCTACTCGATTCAGTGTAAATAAGCGTTCTGACTAGGGTTGCATATGCCGGACGGCTTGATGCTATGAAGATATAACCTATACCAGAATACTTTCGAAGTTTAATATTGACTTTAAAGACCGGATGTCATTCTTTAGAATGTCATATTAATAAATAAATATTTTATCAGCATTTATGGCATTCATAAAATTACTACATTCATTCTTACAGTTACTTTGTTAAAAATGCCGAACAATATTCAAAATCTAACGACAAAGGCGCAACAAAAGTGGAAATAAAAATATTTAGCCGGACAGGATTATAAAAAGGCACGTCCGATGGTGACACCTGGCAACCCTGGCCTATTCTACATTGTTTGGAGCGGGTAATGTGATTCGAGCCCATCCAATAGCAATTTGTAATAATTTTAATGCACAAGTAATGCTTGCGGAGCACGCATTGTCCTCGCCCCCTATCGAACAAATTCAAGTACTTTAATTGCGAAGTTATTTATCGCCACACCGCGGGAGACATGAACATGAAATTCGCATGTCGCTCGCAAAGATCGAATAAATTCTGAAGCGCGATAAATTGCGGATCATATCGCGCAGTTCGATGGTACATGCAAATTCGTACTGGTCAAGTGTCTAAGTATAGCACCATTTGTGTACCACTTCTTATATAAAATGAATTAATTTTTAAGTCTCGTTTATTTAAATAAGTAAATCCGATACCATCAGTTATTGGTCTGCTGAAACAAGTTCAGAAAGCTATTATGCGAAATTTTATCCCAGGTATGTTGATACAATATGATCCAAAGTATAAAGAGTCCATACAATTCTTACCATTATTGGTAGAGAATGATTGTTGGTATTGTATTTATTCATGTTTCTTCAGTTATCAATCGCCAAAGTTTATCTCACCAGTACTAGTACCAGAACCTATCGTCCCACTAGTATCAATATTAAATCGTTAAATTAAAATTAGATAAGCCAATTTCATTCTTATATATATTTTTTTTAATTTATACAAACAGAAACCTTCAAGTACCTTAAGTAAACAAGCTGGTGTATATTCGATGATTGGTTTGTAAAATATTTGTGCGTATTTACATGCATTTGTTAATGTTCTAGTTAAGTACCGAATTGTTGATAGTATGAATGTAAATATTAGAATACGCATTATTATACATTTTCACGATTACATATACACGTTCTCGAGCCGAATCATGTTTGTTTTATGATCACGACGGCTTGGCCAAATTAATTAGGAATGGGTTTCTAAAAGTAAAGATCACTGATGTTTTACTACCATTGTTGGAATAACTAATGTCTAACTACCCTTTTTTTTTTAAATATCTAAGATTGTAGAAATAGCAACTACGTACATGCATACAAATGCATTTTTATTAAATCACATGTTTTCATCAATCATTTTATTTAAATTCCTATTTTTGTGTACTTGAATTATAAAGTTCTTCATTTATTAAATCACTTTATTATCAATCATAATATTTTCTTTAAAAAAATAACCCCGTGAATCGCTTCGTTTGCTTAAGTAATGCCAAGAAGGAAATTACCTTCTTGTGTAAACTATAGTCTAACGAAAGTATTACAAAGCAGTTGTCGGCAACCTTTTTGCAAGCAAGGCATTTTTTTATGATTTCGATAATAAGTACCTAATAATACTGTATTGTAATAAGTAATACTACAATATTTTATCGATATCCTATTTTAGACAACAACTAACAAGTATTTGTTTACTTTCAACAATAATACTTGCAATCGTTTATAAGATAATAATTTCCAGCTTTAACGTACATCTGTAGTACCCAATTTGAGTAAACAAGGAGTAGTACACTACAAACCTAGAAAACCTAAAGATTAATTTAATACTACCAAATGAAGCCTTGTGAACCGTGGGTTGCCGACCGCTGGCTTAAAGGATTAACTTAGCCACTCCACTTTTAGAGGAAATGTGGTTGAAATAAAATAAATTCTATGAAGTGGAGCTTAAGGACGTGACTAACGAAGTTCTTACCTAGCGGGACACGCGCGTTTCGTTTATTTGCACTAGTTTTCCAACAAGCCCTTCGTAGCCAGAATGACCCTTGTCACGTAATGTCACGTACATTTAGGGGTACTTAGACCTACTTTATAAAAATAGTCTAAGTACGAGGTAAACTCATAGAAAAGTTCTATATTTGCCATATCATCGCTCAATTGAACAGCTGATTATGAAGGTAAATCTGTAATATGGCAAAAAGTTCAAAATATATACTATCAAAAGATCTACCACTAAAAATAGACATTTTTTTTTTTATCTATTTTATTTAGGGGCTTAGGTACTGTTTGTACATGTCAGCCCCATTGTACCTTATTACTAACTCGCTTATACATCTAAATATATTATCTTTAATTAATTACTATTTATATTTCTTTCACAAATAAAAATTCGGTCCTATTTTTGGTCAACATTTTATTATATAAATTACTTTCAATCTTAGTATTTGTTATAGCGGTCGTAGTAGTGGTATACTCGTATAGTAGTTCACTCTATAAAATCAATTTAATTTAATACACATCTGTTCTAGAGAAATGTTCTAGACCTGTGACAGACTGATTAGAATTAATTTTTCGTAATCAAAAAAGAAGTTAGTACACCTAATATGTCCATGGGCGGCAGTGACCGCTTACCATTATGTAGACTGCCTTTATCTTATCTTAATATGTTAAAATGAATGTTTGTGTGTATGTCCTTTATAGAATCGTAAACTATGCATTTGATGATCTTTAGCAAAGTTTTATGCATGAGCCCAGGAAGTTTTCTCAGTTGATACGACCAATTTTCGAAAGTTTATTTTAGTTGATGGCGTAGCAACGTGCGCAGGGTACAGCTAGTAATATATAAAAAAGAACTAAGTTTGAACTTATAACCAGATTTATTTACAAAGCGATTTACTCGCTCGAATAACATGCTGCTAAGCGTTTAGCAGAGTCGTGAATCATTACTAAAGCTTCATCCGTGTAGTTAATCCAATCTCTCAAATAGAATTTGTAGCGTACCGAACAATTATTTCTATAACAAGGGTCCAATTCGACACCGTTTTTGAACATATGTGCGATTATGCGTACAAGGCTTGCTTGAATATTGAATTAATTCACTATTCTAAGTCTGAGTCAAAATATTTTATTCAAATAGATTTTTTTACAGCATTTGTTATCTGAGACCATGCCTATTTATTAACATTTAGATAATCGAAATTATATGATAAGATTTTTTAATGGCGTTTGATTAATGACATGTGAAACTCTTTTGACAGATTCTACCCGAACCTAACCTGAATATAAAGTACTAAATGGTTCATGTAAGATTTGATGCCCTAACTGATCTTTATATAGGTAATGCCATATTATTCATTTCATTTTGCAAATGAAAATTGTAATTTTATTACACTTAGATGGGAGAATTTATTGATCGGTCGAAAAAGTTGGTCCCCATTAAGCCTCTGCAATTGTTTTAAGTTTTTTTTCTTTCTTTTCTAGATAATGCTTCTCATGTTAATATTTTGATTAATTTATTTATTGTATTATATCTTAAATATAAATAAATAAAAGAAAAAAAACATTGCAGAAAGCGTATTTTATGAATGTCTTATTTTTTTTTCTTCTATGACAATAGGTCAG
The DNA here is from genome assembly GCA_018250455.1 of Polygonus leo. Classification (NCBI taxonomy): domain Eukaryota; kingdom Metazoa; phylum Arthropoda; class Insecta; order Lepidoptera; family Hesperiidae; genus Polygonus; species Polygonus leo. The sequence continues at coordinate 12,481 of DWNR01000408.1, read as the reverse complement.
CCCTAGATGAAGAACTTCGAAATAAAAATATGTTTCACAAATACAAAATTGGCACGAACGATTAGGCGACGTTTATGTAAGCGTAATTTTAAGCTGTTTCCAATTTCTCAAATGAAAGCAAGTTTAACTAATCCGGTATTAACAGGCTTTGCTATGCCGGCATGCCATATGGCGTTTTAAAACTCGTTCCGACAAAGCAACTCATGTCGCCAAAGATTTACTACACAATGGGCCGTAACTATATTCGATGACATGTTTGATTTCACAGGGGCTTATCGACACAAATGGTGTGAAGTCGCAAAAAGATTTTTTTAATTGTAACCTTAAACGTGCGCGTAGGGCTTCACTCACACGTACTATAGTGAGTCAATTGTAATGGGAAGGTGTAAAATCCGACTACGACTTTGGTATCTACATACTGTTGGTTAGAAATGCTTGGGTGTTGTTACTTTGTTGTCGACTTCATGTCGCTTTCTTATCGCTTTGTTGTCACAGCTTTAACCATTTGCAACTTATTTACAGTTTTGGTAAAGAAAATAATAAAATTAACTTGTAGAACTTATTTGTTGGAACATATTTCATACCAAAATCCTAAAAAAATAACAGAATAGAAAGGGAATTTTAACTCTTAATATGACTAATTAACTTATTAACGTGTGACAAAGGACTTATCAAATTAACAAATGACATAGGTACACAAGCAAATAAGAAAGAAAAAATAAATATATAAACGAAACACCTCTACCATGCATTTTTTGTATAACTTATTTATAATCTTTTCGAACAATTTTGTTACAAATATCGTCGAAAAGTAGGACGTGTGAGTAAGATTTAAATATTTCTATTATTATAACAGGACAAATAAGGGCATTGATCGATTCGATACCCATTGTTAAGGGTACAATCGGTCGGTTCCCGGAGCTACGTTGATATTTGAATGGATATCGTATTGTAGAAATATAATTATACATACAAATATATGTTTCATGACGTTGTGTGAATTGCTATGAATGATTTGTATTTTTAAATGAATGTCAAATATAGATGAAAAGTTCGCATGTGTTAATTATTTTCGAAATAATTCTTTGTAATAAAGGATTTCGAATCATTATTTATTTAAAAACAGTTTATTGTACAGATTTGCCGTCTGTTATAACATCAAAAGAAACTGCACAAAAGGTGATCTTAGAGCTCATAAGCGATTTCTACAATATATCTTTTAGAAAATTTACAAATGAGATTATGTCGGTAGAAACATTAGGTACGTATTAGAAACTATTTAATCGAAATCGAAAAATCGTGAGGATTCCTAAACGTTTCAGAGAAGGTTTAGTCTATAAATTTGAACTTGGACGGCGTGTGAGACTGTCTCAAGTGCTTCTCATTGTAATATAAGGTCTTAGGTAATATAAGGTATGTGCCCAGCAGTGGAATAATTATGAGTTCTGATTTTTTAATCGTTTAAAGGTAGCAAACGAGCATGCAGTCCACCTGATATAATTAAATCATACCTGAATTTGACTACAGATGCGTTGCTACCACTAAGGACTAAGGTGTGTACGAGTATAATTAAAGCCGGCAACCACACCTCTCCAAACCGAAACACAAGAATTGCTTCACGGAGGATTATGAGGGTGGAGGTGGTACCTCCCCGGTAAAACTAAACGTTCTACCACCTGGCAAATGGATAGATCCTATCCAGGTTACTCTACTAGAGTACTTTATTATGCAGGATTCATCGTTGGATAGGATAAATCCTATCAGTTGGATATATCCTAGTATCGTCAGTTATCCTTATATATTTACCTAACCGGGATCACACTACACCCGGAACTGAGAGGATACACGTACACGGGTCATTTCGTTGTTATAGCTAGTGGTTACTGACAGTAATCTAAATAATAGGCTTGCTAGGTTGTAGCCAGTTGCGGTTCCCCGCATCCAAGCCCATTTCTTGCTGCCACCGCAAACATGTTTCATTATTTAACTATACAAGAACCTACCATATAATTACGACTGTTTTAGTACTTTCTAAGTGTCCATTGTTTGAGTCTATAAAACTGTCTTTAGTTACCAGGTGATGAAATGTTACGATGAATATGGTTTCCTGGAGCAGTGCCACCGTTGTATATCAGCAGTTTGAATTTCGTTCAGAAAGGTGGGAAGTACAAGAATGTTAACGTATCTCCGAATATCTGATTCTGTTCATTGTATTTTACTCATAGAGAATTCTATATAATATACCTACAGTCCCTATTCAATACAAGTTGTAGCATTTGATACTCATATCAAAGTGTTTATTATAGAAATGATAAATTGCTATTTTGGCATCCCGACATATCGGAATGCGAATATGTCACTATGCTTATCGAATTTCTGCTATTCAATCATTCATTTGATACCTGTATCATAGATAAATTTGAAATCACTATTTTGCGATATCCGCTCATCTATGATACTATTAAAATGATATATTTACTATTAGTCGCCGTGTATATTATTAAGTTTTAAATGGCACATACCCAGTAACTGACCAAGACCTTCATGACTAACTGGGGATCATTCCTCTATTGTCATTGAATTGAAGTCAGTGGTGTCATTCTAAGATACACAAGTATTCCCCTCCTAGAAGAATTACCTATATGATAATCTTGTAAGTGGACGATGTCTTTAAAGTTCTTTATGGGTTCTTTAGAGGTCTTTATATTGTATTTTCAGCCAAAACATCCGTTTTTAGATTTTTTGTTTGTCTGTTTGTCTATCTGTCTGTACGTTTGTTCGTGCATCACGTCAAAACTACAGCATGAAATTTGATGTGGTTTATAGTTGTATTTCTTATGGTCTGACTTAAAATCTGGTGAACATTTTTCTTGATACTCCGCCAAGAAGTCGAATTATTATTAAAATAGTATCGTGCTGCATAAGAAGCAGTGGGCAAAAGCTATAATATACATATAAGGTACCTTAAAACCTTCTTTAAATATATTCCCGAGCGGGGATGGGAGCTATCTTTCATGGACAAACCTTCACCCCTCCTTAACAGATTTATCTGACCCGCGTTCGTTGCATGAAACCACGAAGGGATAATATATTACTGCGTACTAAATAAATCATTACGCTGGACTGTTTAAATTTGAGTATATTTTAAGGGTTCCGTACCCAAAGGTTACCAGGACCAATCAGGACCATATTACTAAGAAATCGTTGTTCATCTGTCTGTCCGTCACAAAGCTTTATCTCTCGAACCGTAATAGGTAGACTTTTAATTTGTTTACACAATATGTGTTACTAGGACTACTACAAATAAAAATGCAAAAAAAGAGTTATTTATTAATCTATTCTACTTTAAAAAGGTACCATATACAACGCTATCTAGTTTTCATCAACCATTTCAAATAACAATGTCATTTGTAAGCAGTCGGTTCGGAACTTTTCGTGTACGAGTCCTACCCGCGCTTTTTCGATTATTAGCGAATACTGCAGTTCAAGTAGGATTTCTATTTCGGAATGGAAAGGTAGCAACGTAGTAGAACTTGGAACTTTAATATTGTTTGGGGTAGACTATATCTAGTATAGATGACCACTTTCCGTCATGTTGACTGTGGTCTCATTTCTTACCTGTTTTACACTTTCTAAACTCTTACCCGTACACTAGGATTTCCTGTGGTTACCACACTTCAAACTTACTACCTATATGGCCGGTAATCGACCTTGTGACCTGTGTGACCAACATTATAGGTCGAGACAACATAGTGACCTCTGCTCCAAGTTATTTATGCGATTTCTACGTTTTAATAACTATAATAAAATTCAATTACAAAATGTCAGCATCTATTTTGGATTTTTAATATGGTTTTTAACCCTAAATGTTATCCTATGTTAATTTCTGTACTTGTGGTCAGTACGATCAAAATTTTGATGGTCGAGTAGATAAGGTGAAAGCGTAATATGTATAATAAGCAAACAAGCTTAAATTAGCATTTATATTATTAGTTAGGTTATACAAAGGGGTATTTCTGACGACGTGCAGCCAAAATAATTGCGAATATCGTATGCAGCATTAGCATACGTTTGTAAATTCAAAAGTCGTAGCACATTTTGACGTATTACGAAATTTTATACCTTACTACCATGCGCTTAATATGACATGTAAGCGATATTACTGTCATTATTTTCAAAAAGACGGATGGTGGGGAACATTTAATATAATCGCATTTATACGGTATGGGCCTGTGGGTCGTTTGCTCGATCGCACTATGTCTTGTATATTGCCCTTAATACGTCAGCGATTTGCGTACGGCCCTATCGACCTTTAAGTTATGGGTTAGTACGTGATTCGTTCGGGAAAAATTGCGGAGTATTCGCACTTTACGCACGCGAATGATTTAAATGAAATTAGTAATTTTTGACCTTAAGGTTATTTATATCTGTAGTTTTTAACCTTTAGATAACCTCATCAGATCTACTTATTTTTACTTTTGTGTAATTTTATAAATATTAAATATGAATTTAGATTTCTGTTCTGGGCCGGGTTATTCATGTACATATACGTCTTTATATGTGCCCGTGGCATTGTGACAATTGTAGGTAGGTTTATGACTCTAACAAAGTTATTTACTGTAAGTACGTGCGTTAGTTTTTAAATTAATGTACGTAACAATTATTTTCCGAAAAAGGCCCATGAAATTGGCGAATAAATCAAGAAATACTGAGGACAAAATTAATAATCTTGAATTACGATTCCTAAGCATAACAAACATTTAGCACGGAGCAAAGTTTATAAAGAAGCGTGTTCCATCACGTAGTCAGCGCGACCCATTTTTCGTAGGATTTATAGGGCGCGCGTGAGCAAAGACGCTATGTCTAAGCTTGCCGTAATATTTTGTTTATTAAGAAGGAAATACAGAAATTAATTCTTAAAAGTATGTCTTAAGTAGATTGTTCACTATATAATACAAGGTTAACGATGTAATACCTTCCTTAGGTTACTCTTCCTACCTTGATTACGCTTTCATTTGAGTTGGAAGAGAAAATATATTGAGATAGTTCAATTTGATAGTTCATTTATTTTTATGCATTTTATTAGATCTTCCTAAATAACACCAAATCGAAATGTTGAACTACAAAATACTGAAAACAGAGCAGCATGTTAAGCATTAATAATTATTATATATTTAAAAAATAAAAATAACATCAAATGGTCTTCATATTCCCGCCATTTTTTATAACTTATTGCTATTTAAAATTGTAAATTATCATGATATTTTTCGACGGCATCTTCCTTCCTTTCTTTCCTTATATTTATATTCTACGAAGGAAATCCCTTAAAATAAATACACGCGCATTAAAAGTGGAATAGCAAATCTATGTTCGGGGAGCTCTAATTTCGTTATTTATGGGTTGGCGAGAAGACGTAGAAATGTCCGGCGCGCGGGGCTCGGTAAATCATGGGAGGGGGCCGTTAATTATGAAAAATAATATTTTCACCGAATGCTTCTTAAATGACTTAAACATCCTCGTGAAAAGAATTCTTAATGAATTTAATGAAGTCAGGGATAGTCCACTCGTTTTTTGTTGATTAATAGGTGTTAATATTAGGGAGGTTATGTCATTTTTCAGACACTAGAGTAAAGGGGGTGTTCATTTTTAACAGAAACAAATTGATACCAATTGTTTTTTTTATATTTTTTGCTGAAGTTGGCGCTTTTCTACTATCCTTCTAATATTGTTCTTCAGATTCAATTATCAGATTTGTAAAACTGAATATAATCGGCTATTTTGTTTTTGTAATTGTTTTTGTAACTCTTTTAGTTTTCTAAACTTTATGTTGAAACTATTTAAAGCATAATATCTCATGTCATGTTCATATAACAGTCTTCATGTATCGTTACTAGTATACCAAAAAATTAAACGGTTATATTAGAAAAAACCTGCTTTTTATAGATCTGCGGTTATATTAGAAAAAGGAACTATTTTTCTAAAATAACCGTTATAACATATGGGATTAACAAAATAGCGTGTAAATTTGCCACCTGTTGGAAACAGCCTATAACAGACAGGTTGTTTTTTCGATATACGGGGAAGAATTTCTAAACTGATCACATGTTGCAATAATTTGTCCCTCTATTACATTTTTTATAGTTACGTTTTTTTTATTTTATTTTGTATTTCATATGCAATTTATGATATGAAAGTTCTTATTGGCGATGATAACATATTTGTAAAATACGAAAAAAAAACAGATTTTCGCCAAGAAAACTATTTACTTTTCTATAATTCATCGAATAGTATTTTTGGAAAACATTAACTTTGTTTTGCATGTTTCCTTATCATTTTCGTTTTAAATCTAGATCGATATAGAGTAGAGATGTTTGCTAATTAATGAACATTTCGTAAAATTCTATGTATTCTTATGTTATCGTTTCTTATGTTTTATGTAAAAAAATTACTCTTTAACACTTTACAAGCTCATTATCTTTTCGAGTTTAAAGTTGTTTGTTACTCGTAATACATTAAGTTGCCTCATACAAAGTTTAGTAATAACAATTTCTTATTTCAACGCATCATTGGCTGTTACCATATCAGAAGCAATTTATCATCTATGAATAAGAAATTGATGTATGCATTCAAACTGTTCGGTGTCAGGGCGTCTACATAAATCTGGACTTGTTGCAGCGTCTTCGCTTGGGTATCTAATTGTTGTTTGGATTTGAACTTTAAATTTAGGCGTATATGGTTTATTTTTGAGTGGGGGATTATCGAATTAGTTTTTAGGGTTATCAATTTTATTCAATTAGAAAACGAGTAGTGCTTCTCGATTTTGTAATTATTTGTTGTTGTTGCATTGACAGCAGTAAAGTAGCTCTGGTTTTCTGGTTTTAAATGTAGATTCCCCATTTCGCTACCATCCAAGTCTTCATTATTATAATCAATGAGAAATTTTGCTATCGCATTTTATTCCTACCTCTTCCTCACCACCTGGCGTACTTTTGGATGGATCAAGTTAGTCTTTCGGCGCCCCTGCCCAAATTTGGAAGTCTTACCGGACCTTATAGAGGAAATTGGGTTCCAACTAGAAAAAAAATGAAAAAAGGGCTAAGCGTAATTTGCGTTCAAGTTAGGGATTCTAAACTGCATTCAAGTGGACATATTATATTTATATTTAACAGTTTATGCACACAGTTCTAATAGAAGAACATGTTTATAAAATGTTGTACAACGGTACTGTTTATTACAATTTGAAATTTCTTACACCAGACTTGAGATAAGAGGTCACTTAATTACAACGAATATCGTGTACACTAATATTATTTATGGTATTTTTTGTATCCAGAATATACTACACAGTTCGTAATAATACGAAACCCTCATAATGATAGTGTGACTATTTTTTCATAATCATTTTTTCATAATCCAAAATTGATACTCAAAGTTAATACACGAAGTACCTACCCTAACATTAATATAAACTATTGGCAGCCCTATTACATCTGTTCGAAAGCTCCGTATGGTGCCAAGACGCGACGGGAGGCAACTCCTTATTTGCATACGTTTTGTTTGTGCGCCCAAATCAAACATGGCTGAAGTGTAGGTCCATCGGACCGGATGCATAAATTATACGGCCATGTTCGGATTAGGCCCAGAACAGACTATAGACTATCTGCAAGACATTTTTAGTCTGTGAAAATACAACTTATACGCATAACTTATTAAATTATACGCAGACTTGACTTGTACGTCATAATTTTAAGACGAAATGGAGGGACATTTTATGCACCTTATACAGTAAGATATTGAGTAATAATATCACGACCGAACCGTTGCGCATCAATTATTATTACTAAAAATATAAATTAACCCTACATATATCACATGTACACAAATATTTATGATTATTTGGGTTATATTATCACAGACTAAAAACTGCGTCACGGACAGTCTATCGTCTGTACAGGGCCTTAGTTGTCGGGCCTCAATCCACGAACCGCGGTATTATTCGTATAAAATATGTATTTTCTTTATAAGGCTTTTTATCGTGATTCACTGTTTATGTTAAAAATTTCATATTATAGAACCGACAATTTTCAATGAATATTGTTAAATGTAGTTGTAATGACAACACTGCTAATGAAGTCCAAAAATGTCTTAAGTTAAGTATTAAATTTGACTATAACAATGGAAGATACCGAAAAAATATTTATGAAAGCATTAGCATAAGAATTTTGTCGTCCATTGAGTGTTGAGTACTGAATGAGCTCCATTCTGTGTCTGAAAACAGTCTCGATCGCACAAAATCTGTCTTCTGGATAGGCCCTTAATCGTGTCTCACTGGCCGTGTTCAAAATTTCAAACTTTATGGAGTATTGACGATTTTGTGCGCTCGTTAAGCGAGTATTGCTAAGTGCAGTCGTAATAAGTTTGCACGCAAATTTCTTGCACTGACAAATTAACGATGATGTAAATTTTCTTCTATTACAGTTTGTACCATGCTTTGCTATTTATATGATAATTTATGTGTACATGTTGGGCTCTTAAAATAAATTCAAACTTCTACTATCTTTAGAGTAGAACGGCATACTAAAAACGGAATGAAATTTGTGTATATGTATGATAATTTGTTACGCGCAGATTGTAAATTTATTAAGTTGATTATATAAATTTATTACGATGAATATTGTGCAACATATCAATAGCCAATAGGGTGGCTATAATTCTGACATATCCCGGGAGATTCTAGTTCAAGTTTCAGGCAAGATTTGAAGAAAAATATCGCCATGAATACTTTATTAATACGTACCTACCTGCTATGGCTTAAATCCTACTCATTGTTGTACCTATGCCTAGCAGCGGGACAAGAATGGGTTATGACGATGATCATGATATAAATTAAATTAAAAAAAATATATACAAAAAGTAAGAACCGACTTCAAAATGAACTAAAAAGTAAAAAATAAATTATAATTTTGATGTCAATGTGGCGTCATCTTTACTTCATGTACCTCCTTCCCAGCACACTCGGCACCGACGGTCTGCTTTCAGTAGCAGTTCAATTTTTAGTGGTAACTAGTAACAGATAGTTTTTCTAACTGGAAAATATTGTTTATAAACAACTGCTACGCGGCTACGCTCCTACCTTTTACGCCGCTTGGTAGTGTTACTGCGCGTGCAAACCGCACACAGTATATACATATGTAGGTATGGTCGATGATTTTCTCAATGTGTTAGTTTGAAATTGATAGTTAATATCTTGAACTACGCTTAAACTATTGCGCTATAAATGTCCAATTCTGGACTTCTTTGATCATAAACTTTAGGATACGTTATTTACATTTATATTTGGCATTTGGCATTATACTTACGATTAAGTCATATCTAAGTTTGATTACAGATGCGTTGCTACTCCTGAGGACTAAGATGTACGCCTCGTGTTTAAGTATAGCCGGCAAATACTCCTCTCCAAGCCGAAACACAAGAATTGTTTCACGGAGGATTATGAGGGTGGGTACATACAAAATTATCAAGGTAATGTAAATTAGGGATAATTCATAAATACTCGTCAGATCTGGATCAAATTTTAATGGGACCTCACGACAAGCACGATCTTTCAAATCATAAAATAATCATCTAAATTGGTTTACTCAATAAAAAGTTCTGATGTGTGTTACACATAAAAAAATACAATCAAAATCAGAGGTACTCAACCTCTTTTTTTGAAGTAGTTAAAAAAGAACCTACCTATAAGTAAAGTGAAAAGGGGGATGAATAATTTATAAATAATTTTTACTGGCTTTAATATTATCAAACAATATTACTGCTATAAAAGTTCAAGGAATACTTTGGTTCCACTTAACTTCAAAATCCCGTAAAATAATTAGACCAAATTTGAAAAATTTAATTCCGATCATCCAACCAGCACTCATCTTGTTAATTTGCACACATTATCCTTCAACCTCGCTTTGAACAAATACGAGAGGACGCATGAATAGCAATCCTTTCATACAAGCGTTTTAATAACGCAGCCAAAACATTTGATCAAAGTTGACAGCTTAAAACATAATCTCTTTATTTGTACATACTTTTGAATTAATTGGAAACGAAGGAGAACTTATATTTTGTTTGAAGTTATTGTCAATAGCAACGAATCTGTTGTCAACTTCTGGTGCGATTCAATCGTACTTGGCGTTGATTAGAAATGTCCATGGGCGGCAGTGACCACTTACAAATAGATGCAGGCTCGTTCGTAACTTACCTAACTAAGTTATATTTAAATAAGGAAAATCGTTAGTATAGTGACGTATAGTATAGTCACATAAATATCATAGCGGTTACCTTATCGATTCATCGTGCAGAGGGTTCGATTCCCGGCCAGACAGAAAATCGGAATGATGAATTATGATGCCTGTTCTGAGTTCTGGTTCTGTTTATCATCTTATCATTAACAGATTTCTGTGGCAACAACTACAGACAAGTTTTGAAAATGTGTGAATACAACACTTACATGAGTAAATGAATCACATCTTGCTAAACAAAATAATGTTATTTATTGACATTAATTTTCAATTTATATTTTTTCAGCGTAGTGATACACCCACCACTACATTGAAAGTTGCAGAGGTTAATATCGCTAGTATGTAAGTTGTTCAGTTAACCAGAAGCCGTGGTTCTCACCGACCGCAAATGTTTGTTCGTCCGCCGACATGCCTGAACATTACGCACTACGCGTCGCATTATTTATGTGAGAATCGTCTACTTCAATGATTTTATCTGGAACTGGCCTTATTAGCGTTTTCAGTGGCTGTTAAATTTTATGATTTATGTGTCACATGGAGAAAAACAATAACAGCATACGGTTGTTTAAGTTTTCTCATAAAATAATAGGCGTAAAATAATAATACATAGGGGCATCTTAGTCCTCATGGGTAGCAACGCATCTACGATCAAACTTAATGATGATTGAGTCATACTCAATCGTACTTGAGGATGATTACTGATGTCCATGGGCGATAGTGGCCACTTACCATTACGTGGACTGCATGCTCGTTTGTTACCATTACACAATTAAAAAAAATGTTGACTTATTATTCGCCTTTAAGCAAAAATACTAAGGTAATAAATTATAACACAACGGGAATCAATTTAAAGTTTAAAGAGTCAAGTTAGGGTTTTTATTAACCATTACGAAAATAAATGGAAATATAATCTAATAGCAAAAGAATAAACGAGAAGAATTTACAACATTTTTTTCAGCCGACCTTTACATAGGATGGAAGTGTCATACCCTCTTACTGTAAAGTAGGATAAACTACATTTTGTGATATCCGCAGTTGACGGCGCGGACCGTAATTTATTACGTTACGACCAGGCCGACTTGCTTTTAGTATATGTGCTGGTAAATGGAAAATGCAATTTATATAAAAGTAGAGTGAGAAAGAAAGATATTATATAGTCATGTTAAACGAATTATTTAGGAAGGGATGCTTCTATTCATTCATGATATAATTGTTAAAGGTTAGAAGCAGCGGATCAGCATTTGACGGTAAATGGCCGCTGTCATCCATAAATAGATTCGTGTAAGGAACCTCAAAATCACTGAACCTTAAAGACTTGAATTAGGATTAAGACAATTCCTTTAAAAATGTGACTGGCAGCCATATCTTTAGCAAATTGCTAATAAAAAAATGATACACGGCGGAACGGTGGTAGGTAGGTACTACCCCGGACGAACAATGTATACCATAATAACAAAATTTACCAATCTTATACACATTGGTATTGGTATTTTAGCAGAGTTTGTAATCATTTTGAGAGAGTTGCAAAATTTCCAAATATATTATTTTGTATGTGATCAAATTACTTAACAATTTATTATAATAAAATTAAAAACGATTAAACGCGTAGTGAGGTAAAGTTAATTAATATCGTAATGCAAAGATTAAGCTTAAAGTGATTGTAGGCGACCATGGGCAGCAATGACCACTTAAAAGTAAATGCGGCTTGTTCCAGTTTTCCAAATTACAGGTATTAATACGTAGTAATAATTACAGCGATACTGCTACAGATTTAACATTAATTACAATATTAAAGAAACAGGAATCGTATAGAAATTAGTTTAAATTTTATATTTACATCGAAAAACGGTTTCCCGGTATACAGAACGGTTTCTCAGTTAACAGAAAATAACTTTCTAACGTGTCTTTCAGTAATTTGCATATCAATTTACTTGAAAGTTTATTTTATTTACAGTGAGATACGTACGTAAACAGTCAGTTAATTATAATGTCTTCCTTACCGCGAAGCTTCAAATTAGGTGTGGGGCAAACGAGCGTCTTTAAAAGTAACGTAAATATTTTTGTCTTCCCTCTTACAACCCTCCGTGAAGCGAGTGTTCGGTTTTGGATAGGTGTAGTTGCGGACTATACTCGCAGCAGTAAAATATAAAATGGACTGCATGCTCGTTTGCTACCTTTTCATGATAAATCTT
>DWNR01000407.1:0-20217 GCA_018250455.1 Polygonus leo | reverse complement strand
TATTCTCTTGTCCTCCATAAGAACATTCCATTGTAAGGACGTCTCATTCCTAGTTTCTTATCAAGACTGCGGCAGAGGCCTCCAGAATGGTAAAGGGTGAGGGGGGAATACGGGCCTCGAGGCGAACCTCTTTATCCGGGCTGCTTCTCGGTCGGCAAAAGCCGTACCGTATCCGTCCTAATAACATTACTTTATAATGTCATAAAATTATATTTTATGCAATATTATAACATAAATTAACATAATCAAATAAAATTAAGAAGTACAAAACTAATCCACTGTTTAGTGGGTGGTGAATCTAGCGCTTGCGTTGTCGAAAACTAATTTGGTGTTCGCTCCGTTGACCGGATATCCCTTTTGTTTCTGTGGAGCATCACGTTTCGAGCTGGCGATCGTTTTGTTTATAATTATTTATAACGCGCCAGTGGTTTCTGTCAGCCGTGAGCGTTTTGACGCCTAGTTGCTTGTTTCTTCAGGACAGCCCGCAATGCCTGCGGTGTTTATCAACAAATTAATCTGTAATCACTTCTGGAGCTATAAAACTTTTTCTAGCTTCATCTTCGTCTTACCTAAGCAATAAGCATGTTATATGAAACGGTTTCATTCATAGCTTTAAAAATATTCTCTTACAAATACTTTAAAACTCTGCGGTATAATCCGTCGTTTCATGAAACCTAATGTCATAATCCAGTTAATTAGTTTAACAAGTTATGAGTGTATTATGAGTCGCGATGGTCACTGCCACCTAAATTAATGTACCCCTGGGTACATTACCTGTTTCGTTCTTACGCATTATCCGAGGTTAACGCTGGAGCGAGGCAGGTATTGTGTTGTATGACGTAGTAACTCACGCAAGGCTCCGGGCGCGGTTCTATATTTGGGTTAATGGATTCGTCCGCGCACCGTCAACATGGGAAGTACCTGTTAGTTCGTCCGCTACCACCTTCCGACTGGTGTTGGGATCTATGTCCTAGCCTAGAAAAATGTTGTTGCTATTAGAGCGTTTATAAGCGTAAAAGTTGCTAACTATATGTATTTAATGTAAGAGATGCTTATTGACTACTTTTGATCGATCAGATCTTTTATTGTATTTAATGTAAATTTCTCTGTTCTTCTGTTGTAAGTTCTTCATTGGTTCATCCGTTTTTTTAGAACGCCCGTCAGCCCTGCTTTTACCACGTTTTTATTAACTCTTCATGGATCTGGTCTGTTTGATTGAAATTAAGTAATCAATTTCAAACTTCCATATGGACTTAGACACTTGAAATTTAAAAAATAGCCTAGGTACCGATGATCAATTTAAGAAACTTCCTTGAGCTTCCTCTCGAGGTATTCCCAGAGCGATATGACATGGAGTTCTTCAAAAAAGGTGCGAAAAAAGCTGCTCAAGACCGGCGACGCATTGGCGATTCCTCTGGTGTTGCAAATGTCCATGGACGACGGTGAACACTTACCATCTGGTAGCCTTGCCTTATTGCTAGGTTAAAATATTAAAAAAAAAACTTTGAAGAAAAAATTAACGACAATTTTAAAAGTACTGTCTAACAATTATATTGCGAAAAAGACAAAGTCTTAAAGTATTTTTTTATAATTTGGTAAATAGTACTAACATTATTCTGATCACCTTTCTCGTTCATTTCATTTAGCTGGTGGCGTAACATTAGTATACACTAGCCTATTAGTAGTATCAGTTCCTGGTAATATAAGCTTGTTGGATTCTTGTTACAGTCTATGCAATCATCGCTTCCGCTCCTAATCTTAAACACGATTAGAATAGGATTTTAAACAATTATTACGGAGAAAGGATCAAAGTTAATCCATCCTTCGTTTTTGTCAGTATTATTTCGTGTAAATCTATTTATTGCTAGATTACTTTCGAAGAATGCTAAAGGACATAGCTATTGTCTTAAGTATATATTGCGTTCTCGTTTATACTCGTAGTAGGCCAGTTTCTCTTACAACTTTCTTTTATCAGTTCCCCTCAGCCTCCTCCGTTGTCTCTTAGATTTATCTCATATAATGTTATCTAAGTAATTAAATTTCATATTCGTATTGTACCTATTTCAGTGTAGTAAGTAATTTCTTCAAACTGTTTCTGTTGTTTGTTCGTTTCTTGGATAAAAATGTTCATGATTAAATTATCGTATTAACATTACGCGTTTATGTTTATAAGTTTTGATATTTTCAGATATGAGAATAGTTATATTGAATTAGTACAATTTTAAAGCTTTCTTAACCGCTTGTAATCTTATTGGCAACGGTCTTTATCGATTAGTCTGTGTCTAAAAAATCCACGGTTTATTTATATGCTATACATAGTTGCAGTGTTTAAATAACCGATATTCGTTCTTGGTAAAGGTAAAGTTATAATATTATATGCCGCAAATTGTATTTCTTATAATTTAAAATAATTGATTTATTTCGTTTTGGTCATTGTTACCTATTTGATAACAGTCTTTGTTCATTGCTCTCCACGGCTATCTGTAAAGCAATATACTTTTATCAGAATATTGGCAGCAATCTCAAAAATAGAGATGATCTTATTAGATATGAAAATTGTTAACGAGGGCTTTATGTTATCGAGTGTATCGGCGAAAACTCGAAGTATTCTCGTGTCCACTTTTGCTGAGCTAATGGCTCTATATTTAGCTGGCTCTGATGTCAACATTTGTAGGAAGCTGGAAATCGTGCCATCGCTTAAACTTTATTTCATTTATTCGCTTCACGGAAAACGAACTCTCGTGAGAACTGTTTAAAGAAATGTATCACTTGGTCAAATGGTACTTAAGCGCTTTATCTCTTTTTATCTTTGGAAATTTATATTTTGGGTGCATGTTAGATAAGATAAGTAAAGACAAATAACATCTAAATGACTATTTTTATATAAGAAATAGTGAACATTTTATGGGTCAAAATATAGGATATTCCAGAATAAGGTCAATTTAAAATCTACACAATAACTGAAAACGACTTTTATGAAAAATTACTGTTACACCAATATTTCTAGGAAGCCACAATTTTAAAACGTAGCTTGTAGTTGATTACAGAAACAAACAAAACAAAGCTTTGAGTGTGGTTAAAATGCAAACACAGTTAGGCTACTAGTGCGGTGTACTGTGACGAATAGTAACACTGCGTACTACGAATACATCCGTAGGAACTGTTATGCGGCTTTTAAATTATAAACCTTATTCTATAACAATAAGCGTTCACAAACAAAAGGTTTAAATGGGGTGGTCGTGATTAAAATCACATTGCATCCTGTCGTTTGAATAACAGCGAAATAAATGCACATAATAATACCGTTTGCTGTTTACGTGCCGATGAGTAAGCTTTTGAGCGAAGAATAATGCGGTCACGAGCTTTCCATTGATTCCTGCTTGTTCATCGTTGGTTGCATGTCCTGCAAAATTGCTACTTTTATGAGGACGTGTATAACGTCCTTCGATTTAATATCAAAGAATTGTATCCGAAAATTTGTTTTTTTTTGGTGCGGATAATAACTTATTTTTTTTATTCGTATAAAGGTAGCAAACGAACATGCAGTCCACCTGATGGTATATGGTCTCTGCCGCCCATGGACGTCAGTAATCATCCCAAGCACAATTAAATCATACCTAAGTTTAATCACAGATGCGTTGCTACCCCTGAGGACTAAGATGTTCGCCTAGTGCATAAGTATTGCAACCACGTCTCTCCAAACCGAATCGAAAGTGAAATTTGCTTCACGGAGGATTATGAGGATAGTGGTGGTACCTCCCCGGTCGAACTAAACGAGTTCTACCACCTGCTTACAAACTACTGAATAGCTGAACTATCAAAGAATAAATAATAATTAGTTCATACATAAATAGTATAGCTTTACATACATAAAACGACATACATATAAACATATAGATTATGTAAATTTTAGTTCGGTTATTACTAAATAATTAAATTTTATTACTTTACTATCGTAATGTGGAAAGACTAAATCAAAAATGCATGAAGAAATAATTCGTCTGGCTATAACAGAACTTTCTATACAAAGGAATATTCGAAGTGAACGTATGTGTAGATCGTATTGTATGTAAAATATTGAGCCTTAGTACAAAGGAATAAGACGGTAGACATGGAAAATGCTGGCGATTCACGTCATGGAGTGTTAGTAGCCGGCCGGCGGTCCCAACGAGTAACGGTCGTGGTCTTATTACACTTTACATAACTCAAAAGTAAACGTGAAATGGATATAGCTACACGTAATGGCATACAACCGTTGCGGGCCACTTTCGAAGTTGTTTACTTTTATAAATACAGACCGATGTCTGATTGTCTGGACGGGTCTGAGTAAAATAAAATACAAGTAAAATTACACCCAAGCAAATAAAATACTTTTAATGTGACTTTAAATTGGAAGTAAGCAGCAAGTTTAAATTTTGTTGATCATATTATAAATGCCTTGGAAAGAAACTACCGGTATACGATTTCTAAAATACATCCTGCTAATGAGCCCACCAAATTAGTTTTAAACGACTTCTTAATAGTTGAAACGATTACGCGATAACTACTTTTACGAGGGTTGCAGGTATCAACTATCAGTCGGTACCAGGTCTCATTACTCACGTCGAGAGTCAGGATGTCCGGATCCAAACCGGACAGACTGGTGCTCGTTATGCACTGACACCAGACACTATTATGTCCCCTCCTAATGGAGATGGCGTGACGTCTAGCCGTTTGGTAGGCTCGGTAAATAAAGGGGGAGGCTCGCTTCACAAAAGACAATACCCTAACTTGAGGGCCTTATAGTCTCGAGATTGTTCCGTTGGAGCGTGGTCCTTATCTTTTTTTGTAAAACTGCTGAAATGTACGATTTTTTTCTCCACTCGTGCACGTTTCCTTGGCTATCGAACTAGGTTTTGTAATACCGTTTACCGATCCATGTAACATATTATTTAAAAGAGAAGGTAGTGTCGTCATGATTAGTGACTGATATTATTTATGTTGGAAATTGGGTTTTCCATGAAGGGGGAACAGAGCGCCACTTAAAAATTCTTTGACTTTGTAATGCAAAGCAAGTTCGTTGTATTTTTGAGTGCGTTAATAAAAGGATATTTGCTTTGCAACCGTATTTTTAATTGCAACGATCCACTCTTTTTCCTACTTGCTTTGAATAATTCGCAATTTATTTTTTGGATTTATGTTTTGATTGTTCTGATGCCCTATTTTACGTTGTGTATATTTATTTGATGAATACGGAAAAAGTGTTTATCCTATGTAGTGATGAGATAAATAAAAACTTTGATAATTGTTGCTAAATTTAGTACCCACAATATTTTAACACGTAGATAATGTACTATAATGACTATGATTTCAAGCCATTCGTTTTATGCTAATTATGTAGATTGACTTCTGTCTTTACTTAATTAACTATTTAACTTTTAATTCCGTGTTCGTAGCTATATTATTATTAAAAGTGTGTGTTGAGATGTCCTATTCACTATAATCCCTTGTTTTTAATGAAATATTTAGGTTCTATCTAGTTCTATCTTAATTTAAGTTATATTTATTTATATTTCACTTAAATTTATATAACCTCGTCTTCAGCAAGCACAATCTTCCCAAAGAGTACTGAGAAATCTTATTCATAATAATATTTTTTCTTCTGCGAACAGTCAAGCAAGTACGTAGGTTACGTTTCAACATCAACCTATAGGTTTTCGATTAACCGTGGCGTGGGGGTATAGTGGGTCTAAACACAGGCCATGGTGTGCTGCCGACGCCATGTCTGCCTGCCGCGGGTCAACGAACTCACCTTGCCAAGCTTGCCTACTCAATACACTGTACATTCGCTTTGTTCGATATTTTTCGACTCCTTTGATTGGTTTGCTGTAACTGCCATGTTCGTTGATGATATATTTTTGTTGCTTTCATAACCTTGCTGGTTTATACTATAGATATACGAGTAGTACCTATGGTTTATATCGATTCTTTGGCAATAATTGCAGCATATTCTCTATATTACTGTTCTATGTTATAAATAAATATTACGATATAAGTTATAAAGTCAAAAAGTTCTAAATTAGATTGTTATCTTTTCTCCCCTTTTCTATATTGTCGTATTAATTATTTATAGTCGATTAAAAAGATATATAAAATGATGTAATAGTTTATGAAATCATCTACTATAATTGAATTTGAATATCCTCATTCTCCTAAAGTCCCTTACACAAGAAAGTATTGCCTAATGATATATTGTGCGTATAGATGGACGGACGAGCACGATAGTGAAATGTTATAGTAATAAAATTAAAATGTTAAAATTTAACTTCCTCTTTTTTGAAGACTACTAAAAGTATATGGCAATTTGATAAATTAGTTGAAATTAAAAACTATTTTATAGTGCGGAGATAGTAAAGGAGTTTGCAGTGGCCTGATTGTATGATGTTATTGCTGCCATTAGACAGTTGTAGTCATCCCCGAATATTAAAATCCTATCATAAGTGCTCTACAGATGCTTAGCAACTCTTAAAGAACATCTTACATGTTGGAAATTACTATTAATACTAGCGGACTAGACAGATGTTGTTTGGCCAGTAATGTTAAATTTCCTATAAAAAGTATTGCCTGGTGTAATTGGTGGTAAGTGGTCATTAATGGAAATAAAATAGCGCCTTTATTTTAAGTTTGACAATGTCTGTTCAATTTCATAAAAATCAGATCCGTAGTTTCGGAATTACTCCGCACAAACATGTGACACGAAATTTTTAAATATAAAGATTATGTCTACTTATTTACTAGACACAGTTTTCGACTTTATCGAAAGAGTGTCTCCGTCATGTATAGAGATTAAATGGCAGCATTAATAAACAATTAAGTGCCAGTATAAAATCACTTTAATAAAACGAAGAATGAATCATAAAACCGGTTAGTCATAATCGCTTATATTATGATATTAATGGATCTCATTATGGATGTGGCTGGTGTTACTTAAGAGTCGTTTTTATGTTTTGTTTATTACTATTAACATAGTCGTATGTTTTCACTGGCCTTATGTTTGTTAACATTTTTCTGTCCGAAAAATTGGTCTAATCTGTTACTATTATTAGAGTACTTATGGTACGTATTCATATGCTTTAGTGTATCTTACTGAAAGGATGCCTACGGTATTATATTACTAAGAATTCTTTTTCTATCCGTTGTGATAGACGGATTTGTATTTGTATCTCTTGATCTTGAACTTTAAGTTAGACACTTGAAATGTAATAACAAATACAAGCATATAAAATATATATTTACTAAATGTGTTTTACGTTTACAATATACTTTGCTACAACGCCATCTTATGAAGAAACTACTCATGTATATATAGAACCGAACGGTAAATTAAATACCCCGGAATGCCCCGGAGAGCGACTCCGATTCGCACTTGGCCGATTTTTTTTTGTTTCATTAGAACTTATCTATTGGTGTTCCTGGTAACAAAATATTGACATATTATAGTAGACGTTATTTATTCTTGTATATAGCCTCCACCCAACCTCATAATCCTCCATGAAGCAATTATTTTGTTTCGGTTTGGAGAGGCGTGGTTGCCGGCTACACTTATATACGAGGCGAACATCTTAGGCCTCAGGGGTAGCAACACATCTGTGATCAAACTTAGGTATGATTTAATTGTACTTGGGGATGATTACTGTTGTCCAAGGGCGGCAGTAACTACTTACCATCAGGTGGACTGCATGCTCGTTTGCTACCCTTAGATGTCAAAAAAAAGCTGAATTCTATTGAAGTCTATCCGAATAAAATCTACAAACGTAAAATAGTTAAACAGACAGTTTTTAAGTTAAAATAGGCATGACAAAAGCAGCCACAGCTTTATTAAGATAAAATTAACTAATTTTTTAATTGTCCTAATTATATCTATCTAGTTTACTGTCTTTACAAGTCCACATTATACATACCTAGGTGTATATGTACAATAAAAATATTCATATGTTTTTTACAAAAAAGTTGGGATTCTTATGAATTATGTATTTCTTGAATAATAAACCAGCCGGATTTTGCGCAAAGATTTTCTCATAAGATATCCAATTTTTCATTGTATCTCTTTTATTGTGCTGACGCCAAAAACAAATAACACAAAAGAATACAATGATACTATTTGTGGAAAATTACTAATTTAAACTTAATGTTATTGACGATATCTAATTTTTGTTAAAAGGTTAATCAACTATCCCACATTATAAGAAAAGGTCTTATATATTACTAGCTGACCCGGCAAACGTTGTTACATATAAACCTTCCTCTTGAATCACTCTATAATATAAACAGAATCCGTTGCGTAGTTTTAAAGATGTTAGCATATATTTATAGGGCAGACAGCGGGACGCGACTTTATTTATACTATGTAGTGATATATAACTAACATTGTAGTTTTACCAGATTACAGTCCAGTTAGAAATGCGTATTCCCTTTTCCCTCTTTTCCGCTATCAGAGCTTATCCTACTGCCAAAAGGTTTACTGGGAAGGTATATTTCAGATTATGAAGTTCGTTTTTGTATGTACGTTGTTTGAATGGTACAAAAAGTTTATGTACGCTTTTTGTAATAAATAAGAGAATATAAAAATCTAATACACGTTGTATTAGATTTTTTTTAATCCTATCATTAATCATGTAAGAATTGATAGCTTACTGACACTAATTACAGTAAGGGCGTCCGGAATCAATTTCCAATCTTGTTATATAAATTCTGATATACTGAAGTCTATAATTTAAATGTTTGCTATAATTAACGGACAAAAATATACAAAAATCTCCACTAGTTTATACAGAAAAACTTTAGTAGTTCCGTTAACCGATTTGATCAACATGTTGTCTTTCTTTCATTATTAGGAGAAAATCGTGCCGAGCAATTATAAGACAATAATTACTATGATTGATGATGATTTCTCCAACATTACGTTCAAATATTGTTTTATTTTTAAACAATTGACAATATTTTCGAGTATCTATAAAATATGTTTAAGAGATTGGATCATTGAGAAGGGTATTGCAGCTAACACAACCTTCGGAATAAGTTAGAGTATAGTTGAAGAAGGTCGACGTCAGTGATCTATAAAAATTAAGTCATAATGTTTCACTACAGCGTCGCGCAAATTAAATACAATACAATGAAAAAGACGATTACTATGCATTTTATATTTTACATGCAAATATGTTTTTGAAAAATCTTGAAATTAGACCTCTTTCCGATCATCCAGTACATTTTTGTATGTATGTGTGTCGTTTATATAGGTATTTTATTAGCTTATAAAGTTACAACCCGCATCAGTCGTGAAGATAACTTTGGCACAATTACTGCCCCACTGCTGAGCATGAGTCTCCTTCCATTGTAAGAAGGATTTAGGCCATAGTCTATACTTGCCAAGAACGAATTGGTAGATTTCACACAACTGAGAATTCTGAGATTGACTGAGTGAGATTTTTTTGAATATCTTCTCAGGGGTAGGCGTAGGTTCCCTCAAGATTTACTTTCACCGAAATTCAAGTGATTATTTAATCTTAATTTTTGAAGCTGAAGGATACACTCTACGCTATAATGCAGAGGTTTTATGAGTTTCAAATTTTGAAATGATATCCAGCGAGGGCAACATACAATGGGCCCATACATGATCTGATTAGCGTTAAAATGTAGTAATATCTTCGAAGATCCTCCACCATTACAAAGCCGAGTTGCAACTGAGTGGACGTCTCAATTTCGAAACTGCAATTAAAACAATTAACACGTATGAACGCTAACACCCAAACACCGCTATCGGGGACACTTAGCGACCGCCTCCCACAATTAATGCAAGGAGCTTAAGTGATTACGACGGCTGAGTGAGGGTGATGTGAATGGTGTGGTGTGATGTGAGCAAGTCACATACTATAAACCACTTCAGTGAGTGCTCGTAACTAGAACTAGTTACTCCTTACTGTAAAGTAAAGAGAAGGTAT
Source organism: Polygonus leo (assembly GCA_018250455.1). Lineage (NCBI taxonomy): Eukaryota > Metazoa > Arthropoda > Insecta > Lepidoptera > Hesperiidae > Polygonus > Polygonus leo. The sequence continues at coordinate 10,240 of DWNR01000407.1, read as the reverse complement.
TCCATTTTTTTTTTCGACAAAATAAATATTTTATTATACATAACAAGTTAAAGGAAAAGAGAACAACAATATAAAATCTGATTGGATTCATCTCTAAAATGTCACCTTTTTTCCTCCCTGGACAACTAATTTTTTCCAGCTTTTGATATGGCAAAATCATCTGGGCAGAGATTTGCTTGCAATAATTGTGTGTTTTGCAAGTAATAGATAATATGGAGAAGGTTACGTTGCCGTACACGTAGTGAGCCACGATGAGTAATGACGGCATTTTAGGCTGTAATTAATTCCAAGGTTTTACCTACATTACGCGTTTTATTCAAGTTACAAACAGCGACATCTGTCCATCAGTTGTGTAAATTAATCATACTTCGGATGTTCCTCTGTAGAGAAGGAGTGAACTCCGTTATCTATACATTTACTAAATCAGTGCTTAACTGCGGTTTCCCAGTACGAATTAATATATAAAAAGGCATGATTTTTGCATGTAAAGTTAGAAGAGAAATAGAATATCTATCAGTATTTGCTATCTTTGACACGAATTGAATACCCTTTAGGAACAAATATGCGCTCGCACGCAATCCACGTAGAAAACAATAGGTATGTAGGTTGAATAGAAAAGGGGTGGTGTGGGTTCAATTTGACTATTAAATAAATTGCTGCAAATAAACAACGCTAAACTAAAACCTTTTCGACCTAATATTTTATGTGAAGTAAACTCTACCATCAAAAAGACTAAAGACTACACGTCTGCGTCGAGACCTTTAAGCAAAGGTTTCCTCAAGGTCTTTAGGGAAAAGATAAGCTGCCTATAAATTGTGCTATAAATCTGCACACCAAATCATTAACAGCTTAGGAGAGGTTATACATTTTCGTTTCATAAAGATACCTAAAATATTGCTAGTAATGTGTAATTGTAGACATTTACAATTATTTCCATTTTCAGCTCAGGTAATAAAAGCGATGCTTAAGGCTTTTGTTGTGATTGTTTGTGTGATTGTTGATTATTATTTATAACAAGACGAGCAAATCCCCGCGACTTTACCCGCGCAATCCTTTATCATATTTTCATCCCCTTTTAACCCTTTAGGGGAAGAATTTTCAAAAATCCCTTATACTTATAAGGGATTTTTGTTCACTTTCGTACTTTACTCTAGGAATATTATACAATTGGATCAAGGAATCATGATGTCCCATACAAAATTTGCCCCCGTTTTTCATCACCTTAGGTGTAGAATTTCGGAAAATCCTTTCTTGTCATGCAAAGAACACACCCTCCAAGTTTCAGGTCTCTACGACCAGCGGTTTAGGCTATGCGTTGATCCGTCAGGCAGTCATTCAGGACAAAGCATTTTTATATGTTCCAAGATTATGAAGATTCAACAACTTTTATATAAAACTCTGTTAATAGATGTTTGTTCTGCATCCTAAGCAATATAATATTAGAAAAATTGTAGATACACACAATGAGAAAAAAAAGGATACTTCTTATCCGATGAAAAACACTGTTCCCAAGGGATTGTAAAATTAATTTTAAATCCAGGATAGTTTACAAAATTGATTAATACTTCGTGTGCGGCCGGACAAAAACTAGATTTGTATATGTAAAGATGTAATAAATCTTAGAGGTCCTTTAGATAATATAATAGTATGCAAATTTATAGCATCACATTTATAATATTTGACTACAATGCCTTGTTTAGGAGTCTACTTGTTTAATTGTGGACAAGGCAAATAAATCCGTTTAGGTGCGGTGATAACGCTCTAGAATAATATAGGTATCTAATCTTATCACCGGCATGACGTCATGAATAACAAAAATATACAGCTCTTACATGAATTTCTATTGTGAAATTTTATCTTAGTAGTTGTTGCTGCTTGAGTAATTTATATTTTAAGACAATTTATAACAATTTGTTGGTATTCATCGATAGATTATGATTAATTCTTCGGGTCAAAATTCAGGGTAAACGTGTTTTGTTGATAACAAAAATATGATAATTTGGAGTCGTCTTGTGTAAAATAGCGCTCTTTATTGATTTCTAGATGCTAAATATAATTTACTGTTTATTCATGGATTCAGAAAAGTTGTCTTGGCTAAGCAAGGAAGTCCTTGTGATGTGTTTGGGAAAGTGAGATTTATTTTCATTAGGATGTGTTTTGTATTTCGTATGTAATATTCTAATGTAATAATACGTGTTGTCTCTTCCAAGTATTTTATTCTTGACCATTTAGTAACGTATATTATATTTGAAGCTACTCGTAACTATAAATAAAGTATAGACAATATTTAAATAACATCAATGTGAAAATATAGAAATAGATGTGCAAGTATAGATTTTTGACATCGCAATCTTTTCTAATTATTGTCTTACCTAACAATGAACATGTTATATACCTACGTTCACGTAATTATATCTTATATTAAAAACATCCTTCCTTTCTATTACAGAGTGTAGAGCGTGGCGCGGTGAGGTGCAATAGGTCGCGATGACGACCGACATATCGGTGTCCCGTTGGGACCCGTCCATCGGCCACGGGCAGGAGATCATTGATGAGTTCGAGTACGATGGCGGCAACTCGTCGTCGAGGCTCTTCGAACGATCGCGCATCAAGGCGCTTGCTGGTGAGTTTCTGTACCTACTACATATTGAATTGGTCGCGATGACGACCGACATATCGGTGTCCCGCTGGGACCCGTCCATCGGCCACGGGCAGGAAATCATTGATGAGTTCGAATACGATGGCGGCAACTTGCCGAGGCTCTTCGAACGATCGCGCATCAAGGCGCTCGCTAGTGAGTTTGTGTACCTGCTATAGGTACGTTAAAGAGCTTGCAACGACGACTGATATATCGGTGTCCCGCTGGGACCTGTCCGCAGAAAGAAATTATTTCGTTGCACACAGTACCATTAACATAATTTATTGTGTAACCACGATTCCTGAAAATGTTGGTTACAGTAATTCAGATTACGCACTTTCTTGAAATTCTCACTAAAACAAAAGACATCAGATTGGAAATGCAACTAAAAATAATTAACTTAGTTAATTGAATATGAAGTATTTATTTTGTTAGGATTAAAAAATACTTATATATACGAAAAAAGTTTGTATTTTCAAAATGACACATATCTCTGGTATACAACCTTTACTATCATATCTTCGAACCCCGAAAACGCTTACACAGCCGTCCATTGTGCACTTATCGTGCGATAACTAAGTCCCCGTTTTATCGCATCCACCCAGATTGGCGGTTCCGACTGTTACCTGCAAAGGTACAATAACCGATGATAGAGACGGACTGTTCCGATACCCCGTTGTACAATTTATATTTGGCGGTACACTTTTTGCGCTGATCGACCGTGAACCTATCGGTCAGGCTCCGAATAACTGCAAGCGCAGTAGATACATAACCGTGATGCCTATGTCTTGCTAAGCTCTGATCTTTCCGTGTGAACGTTTGTGTGATTCTGTGTTGTTTTCGAATATTTCCCTCGTGACTGGTTTCTTTGAATCAACGTCGAAATTCCTACGAAGTTTTGTTGTAAAAGTTGAGAAATTTTCAGTCTACAACTAACATTATCCAGTGATAACGACATTCTCGATAATGATACGGTTGTAGAATGTAGGTAACAGATAACGAATGTGATTATTGTTTGAAGTATCTATATTGTCTTTATGTTTTGTAAAACATCTGTTTCGAATCAACAAAATTATTGTTAACACGTGAAATAAATAGTAGTTTCTTTTAAGTTTTAATATAAATATGTTTTAGTTATAAATAGAATATCGACCTCGACCCATTGCCATAATACTATACCTAATTTGTTGTAATAATTTGCTCGCAATACGGCTTATCACGAATGCCGTCCCATGTTTTCCTCCAGCTGTAGGGGTCGTAAACATTTGGTTCATGTGAATTAATTTGTGTCTTGTTATTTACAATATATCGGTCATATGAGTACAGATGCTTATCAATGATGTGTGAGCTGTCAGATATTGAGCTAAATTTCTCACTTTACCTAACTATATTCTCGTAACTTTGTCAACAACGATACTGCCAACAAATGCAAAATTGATGTGACGTGCGTTTAAACTATTTAGATGTAATAAAATTCTCATATTTTTTTTATAATTTGGATTGTAAATTCTATAATAGTGATATAATTAAATTTATTAGGAAACATATATAATTAATTGAACCGGTTTCAAAGTTGTCGATATCTGGAGCGTACGTATCGAATATCCTTGTCCAGTAGGCAGTTGAATTTTGTCGCTCTGATTCTTCCCGTTCTTTCGCCTCGTACGCGGGCCTCAGTCTGTCAGTGTTGGTGATATGACATCGACGGAGTGCTACGATCTGATCAAGAGAGGCGTAGATATTGAAGTGCCCGGCTTGGAGCTCTACTATGACAAAGTTGTGTCGGAGCTCAGAGGTTCGTACATAATAAGTGCTATGTTATGGTGTTTCGTATGAGATTTCCTGTCATGGAAATATATTTTGTGTCGACGAATTATGTGATGTGATTTTGTTAATTATAATTTTGTTTTAATTTAATTTTAATTTGTGCAATGTAGCATTTTTTACTACTGTCTTTTCAGTGATCTATTGACTGTGTATTTTAAGGAGATTCTATAAATTTAGACATATTTGAATATCTCATTAATATTATTAAGGAAAATGTGTTAAAATACTTGTTTATTGCTAGTACTAATAGTCTGTCAATTTTTCCGGTACATATAGCGCAGTGTATTTTGTTAGATGTTGACCAACGGATAGGTACATACCACGAAGTTTAGTGGCCAATACTGCATCCAAATTTTAAGGGCTTCATGTCATGCAAAATTCCATATTGGTTTGTTTTTTTTTCGTCACATATTAATTATCGCGGTTGGCTTCTGCACAACGCCTAAGTTTCCGCTCTAAAGCGTGCGACCAGCAATACGATCCGCATCTCGTATTACGCATATTATCTTACGAATTCAATACCCGGGGCCGTACCGTGCTGAGTTATTGCGATGGAGCTGGCGGGCGCGGACGGGCGCTCGCGGCTCCGCAACCAGCCCGCGCCCCCCCTCTGGTCCCCCCGCCGCGGTCGACCTCACTGGCGGTTATTGTGTTAACATTCCCTATTGTTTTTATACGTTATTCACCAGTGCCCGATACCCTTGCGGTCAGCATCTGTGCACCTCTATTGGCAACGCATTCCACATACCTTCGTCTGGACGCGGTGGTCCTTAGCGGTTTCAATGTCTACTTCATTCATATAATCCAATATCGTGCCATAGTTACATAGAGTATCTTATCTCTTGAATTTGTGGATGTAGACAACAGTGTTTCGAAATAATTTCCTTCCAAATCTTTGCACATGTATTCACGTTGCTTTCTCCATTTCGTACAATTTGGATTACTGCATCGATCGGCATTAATGTTCTAAACGTACAACCTTGTCGTTGACAGACGAACGAGAGAGCGTACAGAAGAAGACCTTTCAGAAATGGGTAAACTCCCACTTGGTGCGCGTGGGGTGCCGCATCGGCGACCTCTACGTCGATATGAGAGACGGAAAGATGCTCATCAAGTTGCTCGAAGTGTTATCTGGAGAGAGACTGGTAAGTCATTTGAATGATTTCTTGAAACTGACGTACCCATACTTTCCATCGCCCTTTAGCTTTGTTATTCCTCTCAATAAAAGTAACAGCTGCGGTTATTGTAGAACTTTTATCTTGGTATTGTGTAGTTCGTCCATAACTTGCACATAAGTAATAGTTATTTTTGAGCTGTATATTCATCTTTTCCTGATGATGATTGGTAAATGCTAAGGCTGATTCTGAGTTTTGTCCCATAATAGATAGGTAACTATTTGCATTGATCTGCTTAATATTGGATTCTTTTTATTAATAATTTAAAAATATTGATTGATTTAAAAGACAATGACTGCTAGGTTGTTTCCAATACATTTTTTTTATTTAATTTTTATTGGCGAATATGAAAATATCCGAGGTTCTGACTTTTAATCTAAGATTGACATTATCCTTCCTCTTTATCAATTTCCTATTTGTTTCACCAGCCTCGGCCGACAAAAGGCAAGATGCGTATCCACTGCCTAGAAAACGTGGACAAGGCGCTGCAGTTCTTGCGCGAGCAGCGAGTCCACCTGGAGAACATGGGCTCGCACGATATCGTCGACGGCAATCCCAGACTTAGTCTGGGTCTCATCTGGACTATCATCCTGCGCTTCCAGGTAATTCGATAATAAATAAATATTATTTGTTTACGTTTCTTGCGTAGACTTGGAATAGTTTGACTTAAGGCTTGGGGGAAAGGTATATACGGTCCTCCTTAGAAGCCTATATTTTTTTTCTGGCAGATAAATTTTATACAGTATAAGAGAATATTTTGATCTCATCTTAATTCCTTTCCCTTGATTTATTCGGCTATGAACAAAGACTGGTGATCTATTTGTTCTCTGGTAATATCTTCGTCTTAGAGTAACCTGAAAACATTTTCATTACATTTTAATGCCTAGTCTACCAAACGTTTCATCAATTCAATCGTCTTTTTCCTTACTTCCAGATTCAAGACATTACGATCGAAGAGACAGATAACAAAGAGACAAAGTCCGCTAAGGACGCACTGCTGCTGTGGTGTCAAATGAAGACCGCTGGTTACAACAATGTGAACGTGCGCAACTTCACCACGTCGTGGCGCGACGGGCTGGCTTTCAACGCGATCATACACAAACATAGACCGGACTTGATCCAGTTCGAAAAGTTGCACAGAAGCAACCCTATCCACAACTTGAACAATGCGTTCAACGTTGCCGAGGAGAAGCTCGGCCTTACGAAACTTCTTGATGCCGAAGGTGAGTTCTTATGTTTTTCACCGATACTCAAAGTCAGTTTCATGTTATTGGTAAGATTCGAAATTGGCAACTTATACTGTCTTTTCATATCTTACTTTGTGGGTTATCTCCCTATCATAGGCGTTAGAAAGATCCATTAATTTTGAACTTGATGATATTCCGTTATAAATAATTCATTTATGTTCTTTTAGACATCGCTGTCGACCACCCTGACGAGAAATCGATCATCACTTACGTGGTGACGTATTACCATTACTTCAGCAAGCTGAAGCAGGAGACTGTTCAGGGCAAGAGGATCGGCAAGGTCGTCGGCATCGCTATGGAGAACGAAAAAAGAATTCAGGAATACGAATCGCTTACCAGGTAATAAACTGTATAAAGGATATGTGAAGCTAGAAATAATGTAAAAGTCTAATAAATTCTCCAACAGTGATATTGATTACAGCATGAAATATGATCGCTAAATTGGATAGATGGCTAGTGTCTAATTCTACTTTCCTTGCTGTGTCAAGGTGAAGAATGGTCTATCAGTTAACTGTTGGAAAAGCAGCTAATAGGAATAGGGCTTTAGATATTATGCAATCGATAAACAGTTATATTCAGTAGGGTCAATCTACCAAGAACAACCGTTATAGGAGAACTATGACCTTTCATATAGACTTCAAGGACACTCCTCGCGGGATAGGATAACAAATAGATCATGTTACCAATCTAAAGTTTTGCAAGATAGAATGCTAATAATAAATCAGTTATTTATACTGTTTCGTACCATTCGATAGATTCGATAGAAATGTTTTTGTGAACTCCAAGCACTTTATAAATAGATGTTGATGTACATATTTACAGTTCAGTATACATGGTACTACACAATGTTTTTAGCACTTTTTTTTTTAATTATGATGATTACGAGTACTATGATAATAACGACATAATTCTTTTGAATTTCCTTAGACTTTTTGTTCTAAATATTTATTAGCAACTTTTAAAAAATAGGTTGATAATTTTATGGATTATAGATGATAATTCTATTTTTTTGTTTATTAGGACCGATTTCAATGTTTTTTTGTTGGCTATGCTTTACCCTGACGCTGAATTGAAATTTTAATAAAATAAATCTAGATGCATACTATTTTATTCAAACAATGCAATGATTTCGCCTAATGCGTCAATTGTTTAGCGGTAAAAGAAATTATTTTGAAATATTCCGATATTTATTAATACTTAAAGAACATGTAAGATATTAGGAAAATTTATTTCTGATTGAGTTTATATAATTCCATGTTGATTTTCAGAATATTTTGATAAGGCATAATATTAATCCCACGTTGCAATGTTCACAGCGACCTGCTACAATGGATCGAGCGCACCATCGAAGCGCTCGGCGACCGAACGTTCGCGAACTCGCTGGAGGGCGTCCGTCAACAGCTCATCCAGTTCGCTAACTACCGCACTGTCGAAAAACCGCCTAAGTATGTATTTTTTTATGTATTTGATGACATTGTCATTAAATTTTCAGAAGTTTACTTATGTAAATCTTGATTTGATCCACTGACAACAATTTTTAATTTTGTTTTTTATAAAAAAAAAATACGTTAAAGAAAGAAACATACTAATTCGGGATATCACATATCGCTGTGCTTAATTTTATATTAGGTCGGCTTTAGTTACACATAAGGTGAACATTTTAGTTCTCAAGGGTAGCAACGCATCCGACCACAGCCTCAGCTGCCATTTAATTGTAAATTCGATTATAAAAAGGCATGTGCGTGCGTTAGTGACCACTTACCATCCATATCCATTAAATATTTGAACGTGATTAATATCATATCAACGTCTTAACATATTGCTTACGTCCCCAGGTTCGTGGAGAAGGGCGACCTCGAAGTACTGCTGTTCACGCTGCAGTCCCGCATGCGGGCCGCCAACCAGCGGCCCTACACGCCGCGCGAGGGCCGCATGATCCACGACATCAACCGCGCGTGGGAGCGCCTCGAGAAGGCCGAGCACGAGCGCGAGCTGGCCTTGCGGGAGGAGCTCATCCGACAGGAGAAGCTTGAGCAGCTTGCGGCTAGGTGTGTATAGCTTTGTTTGTGATTATGTAGCCGCATACTTTTGTATATTGAATGTAGATACTTCTTGAAGTATACGTAGAACTTGTATGCCCCAACGGGGAGGTACGAGGTGTAAAAAATAATTTAAATTCATTAGATAGTTGTTGGAGAAAATATGTAAAATACATCATCTCTCTCAGCTTATCAATTGTAATCATAACTTCAAAATCAAATTGAATAATTTTGAAAATTTTATACCAAATCATATGAAATTCTTACGATAAATATTAAAGTTGAAAAAGTCTTGTGTGGCTTGATTTCGGTGCCATCACCATATTTTGGTTTAATACTAGGATTTTTATTTTAAGATAGCACTTTGTTTTCATTACCAAGTGTTTGTGTCATTTAAAAATAATAGTAACAGTTTATCTACTAGTTTAAAATCCAAAGAAACAGCAAAGAGTCCATATTGGCTATTTCAATTTTAAACGAACAAAAAATCCTGTACACATATTTCCTTTAAAAAAAAAAGAAAGGCGAATTTTGTGCGTCGCGGGCCACTTAAAATTCGTCGGGGGATTACGAAATATTCCACGTGTCAAGGGTTGGGCGGCTTTAGTTTACTATATATTTTTTATGCAATTTAACACTCATTCATTATTCCAGATTCAACCGCAAAGCTCAAATGCGCGAGACATGGCTGTCGGAGAACCAGCGGCTGGTGAGCCAGGACAACTTCGGGTTCGACCTGGCGGCGGTGGAGGCGGCCGCCAAGAAGCACGAGGCCATCGAGACCGACATCTTCGCGTACGAGGAGCGCGTGCAGGCCGTCGTCGCCGTCTGCTCCGAGTTGCAGGCGGAGCGGTGAGTGTGCTCTTTCTATAAATAATGGGCTATTTACTGAGTACTTCTGTAACTGATTTTTTATGATTTTTATAGTAAGAAAAAATAAAATTTAGCTTTGTTTGCATCTTATGAAAATAACTTCCCAATAAATACTAAATAACTGCTTTATTTTGGCATTTTTACTTGTAGTGGATTTATCGTTTATTTGTATATAAATATTTCCTACATTGTTAGTTGTCATCATATAGCTACATTAAACTTCATTGTTATAGTTTAAAGGCTAAATTTTTATATTGAATTTGAGATGTTTACAATTCAAGTTTTTAGGATATGTATACCTTGTAAATTTCAAAGTTATTTACATATTAAATGACTAGCTGGACCCACAGCTCCGCCCGCTACCCCACCATTTAGGGGTTGAATTTTTATGGCCTAAAATATGCCCGGGGGTCTTCTCGACAGTTTAGTCAAGTTTGCATC
>DWNR01000406.1:0-20219 GCA_018250455.1 Polygonus leo | reverse complement strand
TGAACGCAACGGGCGTCTACATACAGTTGATTCACACGCGCCCGCGCTAGCTCCCGCGCCTACCTCCACTCTGAACGGGCACTATGAGTGTACAAGGTGGTAGAACTCGTTTAGTTCGACCGGGGAGGTAACCACCTCCACCCTCATAATCCCCCGTGAAGCAACTTTTGTGTTTTGGTTTGGAGAGCCGTGGTTGCCGGCTATACTTATGGTCTTATGCACGAGGCGAACATCATAGTCCTCAGGGGTAGCAACGCATTTGTGATGACTTAGGTGATTTAATAGTGCTTGGTATGATTACTGATGGTCATGGGCGGCAGTGACCACTTATCATCAGGTGAGCTGCATGCTCGTTTGCTACTTTTATTAAAGGTGTTATATAAACATCCTCACAAGAAGAATAATACTCGAAGATTAAAGGACGACCATCTACATTTCCTAAGCGATCAAATAAAATATTAACGTAAGACTATCTCCTACATTTAAATATCTTTGTGTAACATCTGTCTACAATATCCAGGCAAAGGTCCTTTGTAGTCAATAAGTGGATATTAAAACGCAAATCATAAAGCAACGGAAGATTGTATCTTACCGAGACGTTCGAGAAACATTTTTCAAATAAAACCCTTATAAATCGGATAATTGGAGCTTTAGTTTCTATCGTCGTGAGTATACGACTATCGAGACGATACGGAATAAGCACTTTAGTGTAACGAGGGAGGGCGTATTGAAACGTAAAATTGCTGCTTACTGCCCTTTCTGTACTGTAAGCGAGGAACGATAGATAGATAAATAGTTTAGAGTCTTTTTTTATCGTCTTAAGGTAGAAACGAGCAGTCCACCTGATGGTACTGGTCACTTCTGCCCATAGTCATTAGTGATCATCCCCGTACGATTAAATCGTACTTGAGGTTGACCACAGATTCGTTGCTTGAGAACTAAGATGTTCGCTTGGCGTTTAAGTATAGCCGGCAACCACGCCTCTCCAAACCGAAACACAATAAATTGCTTCACGGAGGAATTAATGACGATGGCGGTGGTACCTCCCCGGTCGAACTACATGAGTTCTATCTTATAATTTTTATGTCACAGAAGTCTTTGGCACTTTTCACTATACCTAATTGCAAGTGATTACTGCAGCCCATGGATACCGGTAATTAACCACACGTAGGATTGAAATGGAGGGAGAACAATAATCACAAGGATTGTAAAGTCTATGATTTTGTGGTATTTGCATAATGTACCACAGATAAGGTCCAACAAGGTTGATATAGCACATCGGCCTTCTCGACAAGGGCCGTCGAGTTAAATAAATGAAGAATTTAAATAATGGAATCATCTCACGAAATTTCGCATATCTCTGTCTATCTCTTACAGAATTTCAACATAATTTTCTTACATATCTTTATTTATCAAGGTAACGTTAAGACCAATTAGATCTAAACTAAAAAAGTTTATCATTTATCTCGGATGTGGATTATAATACATTACAACGTTTACCAGTAAATCCTTCCTACTTCCCAAAAATTAACATATTCAAAACTAATGTAGTTTTTTAAGTATTAAAGTCAATAATGAAGATTCACTGCTTAAATAGTCTTTCGCTTATTCGCTTCCAATAAGACACGTGCCTCTTAATAAATATGTCTGGGAAATAAAACATTTCATGGATTCAGACATGATCGAGAATACGCAAGGTATCGAGAGGGCTTAGCTTCGATTGAAGAAAAACAATACTGTTATCATATTTATATTAGCGAGAGGGGTATAATGATAAAATAAGCGATACCCGCCTCTCACATTATCGATTTGAATACTTTATGAAATAGTAAGTAGCTTTTGATTTATTCTCGAGGTATAGTTATTTGTGTTATGTTTCTGAGATCGTTTGATATCAAACTTTACAAATTGAGTAAAGAGCGAGGCGAACATCTCTGGGGTAGCAGTGCATCTGAGATCAAATTTAGGTATGATTTAATTGTACTTGTGGATGATTACAGATGTCCACGGGTCGCAGTTACCACTCACCATTAGGTGGACTGCATTCTCGTTTGCTTCCTTTTTACGATAAAAAAGTAAAAGTTTTGTCACAGATACTAAGGGGTCACTTACGTTGCCGTGTATTTCATGATTGATTGTTGCGTTGACCACGTTTCGTCGAAAATATAAGTATGTCAGATAGTATAATATGCACACGGTTGGTTCAGACTACTATCCTCATCACTTCTATCCTCGCCACGCGGCAATTGTTAATTGAAAATTTGTTTTACAAAAAGCTACTAACTATCTCAGTCCTCAAGATCGCTACGTACAAATCTGAATGATGGCTATCTCCTAAAGAACTCTCTAGAACCTCTAGTAGAACAATCAATAGCTTACTTACTTACCATCAGCTGGACTTGAGGCCCGTTTGTCATTTTTTTACAATAAAACCTCATCCACTTTTTGAATTAGCAAGAGTAAACTGATTCTACTTAGTGTAATTCTAGTAGCACAAAAATAATTCAACATCTAATTTTTGATTCTACCAAATATAAGTCTGATAGTATAAAATGCTTTGTTCAAAGGTTTGCGGAGAAGAATAACCTGCCTAAGCTGGAATACGTATCCTTACCACGCGCTGGAGCCATGAAGGTGATAATGGAAGAAATCGGACCACACAGAGAAGAAGTCGCTGGATCATCCAAGGATGAATCTAAGAAAGGTGCGTTTATCTAACTAAATGATTTTGTAAGCAGATTGGCTGATATAGACACACTTGGTAGACGTCACGTGTGTGTCTTGGTAGACGATTCAAAAGGTAACCCTGAAAAGGTAAAGTGTTAGACTCCGCTTTCCGTCCATCCGTCCGTCTCTCCATATCTCTTGAAGCGTACTAGTTGTATACTTGTTTGTTTACAAAATGTATTTGTATGACTTTGTGGGTCACTACAGCCCCTATTAGACAGTAGAATTTAAGAAAACGGTGTAGTACAATGCTATCTAGTTATTTATCTTTGATTTAAATTTATAACGTCATCTTTTGGTCGTATGTACTTTTTGAGTGCAAGTCCTGCTAATTACGAGTATATTTTCTTAAAATGGACCCTTAAAACTTGTACTATATTATGATGATGTGATACTTTAGCCACACAAACCATATGAGACTGACATAACATCTTAAACCTACAACTTCATACAATGTAATATCATCAAGTATAATTTCAGGTAGCAACATTATAACTGTCAGGACTGACTGTAGTACCCCATAGCGTTTCCATAATAATTAGAGTTTTAAACTATGATTATCATAAAAATATTTAGTGTCCGCAGTAGACTTTGCTAAAATCCTGTAATACTCTAAAACTAAAACAAACTAAATGAAATAAAATAAATATAAAACCAATATTTTTTCCTACAAATGAGCTGACCATTCCGTTGTGTCATGTTTGCATATTATGTTTTTATGTTTGTCTGTTTTAGTGTTGTATTGCACTTAACAGATAACACAGCGAGGAAACAAACACGTCTAAGAGATTGTCAAATAGATCTTACAGATATTTGAAGTCTATAAACTTGCCCTTCGCCAGCATGATCTCCTCACAATAACGAAGATTTAGGCAATAGTCCGCCTAAATCTCCGTATTGTGAGGAGATTCGTACTGAGCAGTTAGCAAATAATATTATAATGATGATATGGATTGCACTGTACAAATATTTCCTATCTTTCTCCATGTCCCCACATACAACAATTTCAACGTTCTCATTCTAAATCTTCTCTTTGTAGATAACAACTTCAATCAGAACAACGTAAAGACGATAATCGATACAAAGTCCGGAGACAGTATAGAGTGGGTGCTTGACGTTACCATCGCGTACCCTGAACGTATACCACTGCATCTGCAGGACGTGGTCTGTGGGACCAGGCCTCCTTGTACCACGCATATGCACTATCGCCTGTATCCTAGTACTGAGGTAAGATAATTTGAACTGGAAAGAGATTTTTGTCTATATTCATCCGAGAGACGAGCGTAATATTTTTAATCATATTGTGTATCATGGCTGAAACAAAATAATTGTGTATTCTTTAGCAATTAATTGATTAAGTTGTTATTCAATAATGTGAAATTATAAAAATTCATAACAAAAACTCTGTTAGGTTTGGTATTATTTGAATACCATCTTATAACAAATTGCACATAATAAAGTGCTACAAACATTTGTTCTTAAGCTTAGACATAGGGATTTTGAAAATAGATTTTTGTTACTACGATTTTTATTTTCTGAGCTACCAAAACTGCTGGTACTCTTGCTCTCTTTTAAAATTGTGAGTCTTAAATATAATTTATTTTTCAGGTACCATCAGATACAGAAGGAATAACTCAATGGCTCTATGACAGGTTCATAGAGAAAGATAAACTGTTAGAAGAATTCTACCGTACTGGGCAGTTCCCCACCAGAGGGAACAATCCCCATGTAGTTAGGCAAGTGAGGCAGGACAATCTACGTTATATAATCCTCCATTTATTTTTCATAGCGTCTACCTTCTTACAATACAATCTATGGTGCGGACTATTCAGTTACATCTGGTAACGAATTAGGATTTACAAACAGACGTAAAGATTCAATTTCATTTTTATCAGTTTCACTATATTATTCCTTATACAGCTTCTGTGTTCTAATTATAATAGTTCAAATGTGCTCTCGTATTAGTACAATAAACTAGCCTTAATCTTTAACTTTTTAAGCACTCGTACGCCATGTTTTGTGTGAATCCGCTTTTTTGTATTTTGGTATATTAGGTCACTCGTAGATCTAGAATCTCTAAATCCTAAAGTGTCCAAATTAGACCTGATTTTGGGACGTATAACAGCAATGGTATAATATTATGTACTTTTATAATGTCTCACAGGACTTCTTTTATCACTGGCGAGTAACGATCGGAAGAAAAGATAAGGATATGTATATACATTTAATTCATATTCAAAAGTTTGTCTGTTTATTTTTAGTTTTACATCTAAAACATCTAAATCTGTTGTCGTATACTCGTCGGCTTTGGAAGAAGTTATTTGTTCTATACTAGAAATAAGTTAGAGATTTAAGGCTATATTGGTGTGGTACATTGTCTTGATGTGTACAGAATGAATTATTTACGTCTGCTGTACTGCCATCAAATGTAATAACTATATGAAAAGAATATTATATGCTTACGTATATCGACTGTTAAGTTTCTATTACCTCAATAATTAAGTATTAGATAAATTTCACCTGTGTTAGGGAATACTTATTACACTGCAAAGTATTTCAAACACTTTTTACGTTACAGAGAAATATTTACAAAACTGTTAGGTTTCATTACATTACTTTGAATATTCATATTAAATATAATAAAGTATTATTTACATCAATTTTTCTACTTAACTGGCGATGTACGAAAGCAATTTTCGCTCATTAAGAGAAGGTGCACAGTGTTTAAGTACTTTTTCTTACGATGGCAAGTGTAATAGAAGAATTTTTGTTTGTGTATTTGTGTTCTGTTCAAATGTAAGCGAAATCAGCGAAACATAGATTAACTGAAGTGTGTTCAATTTATGTTTTGATAACTGAAACCAGAATACTACTTTTTTCGTTAATCCTCTTTTTATTGTGGATTTTTAATGTTAATTTCAACTAAGTATCGAATTTGTTATTTGATACGCGCAACTACATAGCTTCATTTAACTTTTCGCTAACATTCGCAATTATTTGAATGTAGTTTGATTTATTTTAAGATGTTGTGCGAGCATATATGTTATCTTAACATATATCTGGGATATTTTTTATAACATTTGTGCCACTAACGCGATTGGTTGGAATAAAACAAGGGGCACTTTCTTCTAGTGAGAGTATTAAACTAAAAGTGTGGAAATCAAAGCGTGCTGTGACATACAAGTCAATATGTAAATAATATTTAGCATAAGTCTTGTGCTTTGCGCTGAACCAAATTTAAACCCTTGTGACAATAAAGTAGGTATTACTCACAAATTGCTTTCATAGTAGCCTGACGCAGTTCTAGGTAATAAAATATGATAATCTTATCTTGAAACAGTCATGAAGAACGATAAGGATGTTCATTGAATACTCAAATTAATTGCACATTTTCAATTAATCAGTCTCAAATTCAAGCTAATCATTAATATGTTGTATAATAAAAAATATTCAAAGAAACGAAAAATATAAAGCGTACTCATAAATTTACCTTACTTTGATTACATTTAAAATAACGCACATTTAAAATGCAAACAAGAATTCTTAGCAGAAGTGCTTCGTTTAAAGATAAAGAAAACCGCACACTCGACTACATCGAACACGACTGAACTGCGTCAGCGCTAGTGTGAAACGGCCAGAAATCACGTTTCACGATCTATTTAATCAGTTTCTCTCACTTCTCCGGAATAAAATCGAATTTTGTACAAATGTAATTCTTGAAATGGAACGTAACTTGCATTCTAAATTTTAAGTCCTCGAGATTAACGTTTGGAAAAATGTGCATCGTTGGTGCGTTCATAATGAGTGCAGTATTTTTACCGTATTTATATCCTCTGCGACACTTTTCTCTTTCTGATCATGCGAGTTTTCACATTTGTTAACTCCTTTCCTATCCTTATCAACTATACATATAATTTCTTTTCAATTAATATCCTCTTTTTTAACTTTATCTTCGTGATTACAGATTTCCTTTGTCCTTTTTAGGAGAGTAATTATTGTTATAAACATTTTTGTAAACATCATCATTATTTAGTCAATCAATGATGGTGTTTTTCTAACTTTTTTAAATGTTTTTCTTCCCTTTATGCTAAATTGTTAATTATAATAATGAAGCCATTTTTCCAAGCATTGCTTTTGAAAAAAAAGAAGTATTGAATATACTCTGTGACAAGATATTTGCTTATTATACAATTTGTAAAATAACATATCCCAACATTATGGTCAATAACAAACTTTATCACTTAAATGAATAATTGATTCCATATGTGGTATATACATATCGAGATAAGGATTGTTTTGTTTGATATCAGTTTAAATTCAATCATTATTTGAGGTAGATTATGTTTTGAAAAATTGAATTATAAAATCGTCACAAAGTATTTTCAATCCTTGTTAGTTTTAGCATAACCAATCAATGTCTAAATTAGGATAAGTCACGGTAATTAAGTATCAACACTAGTGTTATAAGGGTCATTTTCGTTTGAGCTTTCTTTCTACTTAATCGTAATGTACAGTATATACTTTAAGGGTAACTTTTAGGTGTGGTGTTATAAACTTCAGAGTAGCTTGCGGCAGTGACTTTTGTCCTTCTTGATTCCCAAGTTGCTTCAATTCACAATATTTTTACAATCTTTAAAGCATGGTATTTTGATGGTATGAATTTTGGCTTTTGCTTTCGGGAACCAATAAATTTATAAGATCTAAGCCAACTTTGGTAAACACCTCTAATCTTTTAAACTATATGTATATCAGAAAATATCAGTAGCTGTCACTGTGGCGTTAATTAAGATGAATTAACATTAAATGTTGGTGATGGGTATTTAAAGTTAATGCTAATACCAAACGGAAACCACTGTTGCAAGCTGCTAGCAATTGTACTATGTATAACAAAAACTACAAAATACATGCCAAAAATGAAACACGTTTGCCGTAAGTGCCTAGGCTTCGTATCGGTCATTATAGGAAGCTTAATTGAAGTGAAAATGTACCAAATCGTCGAAAGTTGGCGAATGGTATACAGAATGTACTCTGCGTACTTATGGGATAGTACAGAAAATTTATTGGTACTGTTAACTAGAGCAAAAAAAATATCAAATTTTACAAACCTAAAAGTGCTAATGAAAATATTGGAACACTTAACATGGCTGTGACGATTGCTTCAAGGACAGTGTTTCAAATCAAACTTTACAGCTCTACAGACCACTAGTAGCAATTACTATCATATCCAGAAATATCTGCTCTAATACTTACGTCAACTTAAATAAAATTGAGGAACCTTTTAATAATGGGAAAATCTTTATAGCACAATGCTAACAAAGAATATAAACTATTTCGATGAGCAGCGTATATGGGAATTTTGTAATATTAGAAAAAAACAATAATACAAAACAATAGAAGAAAACATTTTTGTACTATCCGTATTAAGTATTCTTTATCAAAATTATAAACGCATGTTGTGGTTTGATTATGACAAAAATGAATAGATATTTTTTTTAAATACAAAGGAATACATTTTTAGTTTTTACGATTATCATGGTTTTCGGGATTTCTTTTGTTGCTTCGCGATATAATTCATTCTTGTTTTTACTTTAGCAACTTTAAAAGTTTCTTCATTATCTTTCCTTATCGCTTACTAAATCCTTCATATTTTATGTATTATGATTATTTATCCTATAGTGTATACAGATTTTATTACATTTGAAATGAAGTCTTGGTGAGTTGTAAAGATAAATATGTATGTGTCACATAACTTATATTTATTTGAACTTATTTTTAATTTAAAATGTTATATTTACAAACCACATCCGACCAAGTTCCTTTTAAAGTCCAAAATCGTGCCTTGTACGAGTGTTAGTTTAACTTTGTCGCTTATTATATCAAAATAAACCTACCTCCACTTTTAAACACTCATAATGTATTATTATGTTTAGTGTATGTATTATTAATGTATTATAATTTATATGTATGTTGCATTTATATTTATTTAATATCACACTATGTATTTAGTTTAACTTGGTATTATTTTTCATTTTAAGAATGTCCGGATATATTTTTGTTGTATTATTGGCACTATAAATGAATTAATTACTGATTTCATTATTAGCAAATACAGTTATAACATATCACGATGCATATTGCTGGCAAATTTTTGTCAATTTGCTTCAATATCCTTAAAAGGGCTCAAGATTTGAGTAAACATTTACCTTATAATTAACGAAGTATGTATTATTATTTTAAACGAAAATCAAGAATATTTAGTTTTTAGATTTTTTTTCAATTATCGTTTTTGCGCAGTAGGTGCAATATTTGATTGTATTCATATAAAAATATACAAATGAACACTTGTTGAATGAGGAACCATTGAGACATACGTAATAAATTGTTATCTGTAACTCATCAATTTTATTTATACTTTAACTTTTGTTTAATGTAAGTAAAATGTGTATGATGAGATTCTTATAAGGTGCTGGATTCAGATTAATAATGATTGGTATGTATTACAAATTAATCACTGATATTGATATAAAGTAATTACTTTAACATACAGTTCTTTTAGAACAGTTCTCTTCAAAAAACATAACTTCATCGTTAGGCGCTTAATCTATCATCTGATCTGGATATCTTGATACATTAAGTATATTTTTTTCTTTCTTCGTCGTTCCAGCATTCACTTGTTTTACATTGATATGATGATAATCTTTTATGTTGTCTACTGACTCTTTATCACATATTGTATCTACTGTACTCATATATTCGTGTATTGTCATGAGATTTGCGTTGTGGTTTTTTTTAAAGCGGGCGATGGTTAAGATTACTTTTTAAGTTGTTGATTACTTTTTCATTTTTGTTTGTAGTTAAGTTTGTCATTTGTAGATAAAGTAGGATAGTCGATTTTGTGATTCAATGTGAAATGAACTTCGTCTTTTTCTGACTTGTAAACAAGTTGCGTTGTCTCGCTTATTAATTTTAATAAAATTTCACCTATACTTTGCCAATGTTACCCGTACCTAAAACATAGGTTAAAATTAATTTAGGAATTCGAAATTACTTTTGTGTGTGATAGATTATAGTTACATAAGGCGGCTTGCATACTGAATATATTCGGCAATTAACCAGCAATTGCAATGACAGTTGCTAACATATTTCATGAAATTAACTACACTTGCTTGCCAAGAGCAAAGTGTGTGCCAAAAATATATTTTTTTAATCCTATACGACTACAAAATTATAGTTTTCAATTTGCTTAGCTAATAATCCTTCATGAATATTACTTTACTTTTACTATGTTGAGATGTGTTAACAGTTAGTTGCTTAATAACTTTAGTGTGTTGTCGTCTTAATATTGGTTATGTTATTGATTTAAATATTAATGTGAAACATATTTTTGTAGCTTGTACAATCTAATATTAATTATCGCACCACTGAAAATGTACTACACTTGTTCAAACAGATTTATCAGTCAGATCACTTCACATTAATTCTTTAGACATGCGTCTGTATTTTTTATTAAAATCACCATATAGATAGACATAAGTCACAAAATTTTCCTCTTGTATTTTTTTACATACAGAATCGGATAAGGTATACAAATGTACTAATATTTTATTTAGTTTTCTTATTTTCAAATCTATTAACGGATTTAAGGATTAAAATGTAAAAGCACAGAAATACACCTACTTAATCAGTAGTTATCAATCCTTTATAATTCCAATATGGGCGCTACTACTTTGCATAGATATATGAAATATGATAATTTAACAAAATAGTTTTTCACTAATAAAATATTGCCTATCCGTCCATAGAAACATTCGATGTCGTATTAGAAATCATTTTGTATCAAAAGTTCGAACAACAACTTGTTTTGATTCAATTAATTGAAATAATGTTACATGCATTATGAAATTAGTAATTAAAAAATCACTGCATAATAAAATACTCTGCGCACTATCATTTTTGATATCCGATTAAAAACGATTCATGTCGCCAAAAACATTATTAAAGATATTAATAATTTGTAAACAGTGATTATAATATTTTTTTATCTTTTAGAAAGTAGCAAGAAATGCCATCAACTAACATTTTTGTGTCATGACATATTTGCTGAATACGTCGCGCACGACTAGTGCCGAACCTCCTATCGAATGATTAAATATTCGCTCAAGGAAATATGCTAGAATGCATTCATGTGTGTTGTTGAACAACGTTTTGCATCACGTAGACCGTTTAACAAGATGCCGCGTAATGCTAATGGTTCGGTTTCGGCGCTTTTGGTGTGCCATGCCACCCAAATATATTAATTCAGCACATGTGTACACTGTTTTTCTTTTAAAGTAATGATGTGTGTAGAATTTAATACAAACAATACAGTACCTATAAAAAGTATTTACTTGTTATAGTTTTACGATTTATGTCTTCTTGTCCTTTCTATGTTTAGTATTTCTTTCGGTGTTCCCTTTCATAGTGTATGAGAAACTATTGCAACTGATATATAAACTGCATTAATGTGTAAGGTACTACCAAAACTTAACAATACACCAGAAAAAAAGGCGTGGATCAGATTTTATTTCCATCTATTTTATATCTACCAACTGTACATATGGACTACCTGATGAGAAGAGATTATTGTTTTCTATTTTTGAGGTAGTAGACAACTCGTCAACACAATACTGGCTTTGAAAGAAACATTTGCTAGTAAGTAGAACTCATATACTTTGACCAGTGTTATCCTTATATTCCCTGTAAAGCGTTCTCGTATGTAGTTGAAAACATAGGAATTAAGATGATAATTGTCCTTAAGGGTAATTGACTTCAGATATAATTTCCATTCTATCAGTGTTGTTTACAGATCTCGATTTTGACATCTTTCCATCAAGTAGACTGCAGGTACGTTTGCTTCTTGTATACTTAAGCTCATACTTCACGCCTTGAACGTTTGCGATAAGTTAGAGCGTAAAAAACTAAATTTCTGTCGTTATGTTGTAATCTAACCTAACTTGATACCTACATCGATCCAGTTTGTATGTCAGTTAATTATAATTGTAAGAAATGTGAATATTTCGAAATGTATCGTGTCCCGGGTAACGCTTGGCTCGCTGTACATAGCCCGGTGGGCAATGCAAAGTTTATCAATAAAGCACGTTTGTGGCACTGGATTTTGTGTTTTTTTGTTAATTATTACTACCCTCTATCTTTAATAATTAACACCATCATCAAAATCAACATCATCAATACCATTATATGATTGATCATTGTCTAAAAGTATACCCATCTCATAATTATCATCAACACAATCGGCATTGATATCAACATCAACAACATCACGACCACTACTGTCGACCTCTACATTATCATATGAATGATCATTGTCCAAAAGCCGACCTTCTCATCGTAAGGAATGTCATCATTCATATTTCACAATAATCTATATTCATATGTGAAAGACAGTGAATATTTCGAATTGTATCGTGACCCGGGTAACGCTTGGCTCGCTGTACATAGCCCGGTGGGCAATGCAAAGTTAATCAATAAAGCACGTTTCTGGCACTGGATTATGTGTTTTATTATTTTATTCGTCTCTAATGACCATAATTATCGACATTAATAACATCTATTTCAATATTATCTTATTTTTCCTATCATCCTCATTATCAACATCAGCATCATCGATACTATATAACCATTCTATTATTAATGATTTTGTGTTAAATATGTATCAAATAATAAATTTGTCGATATATATCGAGGTCTGTTTATGAATATTACCAATAACCTTATATCTTTATCTTCATATTATTATTATTATCATCTTAATCGTTATCATCATCATTACCGCTTTTATTATTCATATCAATAACAGACTCTTCTCGTCATAATCGTTAACTTCGTCATAATACGATTTATCAAAGGAATCTTTACTGTAATGAGCAGTGTATATTTCAATATGTATAATGTTCCTAGGAATTCTTGGCCTGTTGTACATAACCCGATGAGCAATGCGAAGCTGTTCAATAAAGCTCGTTTGTAGCATTTGATTTTGTGTTTTATTCATTCATATCATTAATCTGCTACTGTACATACATACCTACATACATATCTTCACGCCAAATCCCTAACGGGGTAGGCAGAGAGTATCGAGTGCCAAATGGCACGGTTACTGTCATAATCATTATTATTATTATCATGATCCTCACATAAATTACCATCATCATCATAAGAAACAATTATTAAGCGATGACCGTCAACATGTTTGAATTCAATTATTAATCCAACATAAATCAGACTTGAACTTTTTTAAGGCGTCCCAAATTCTTGAGTACTCTAGGGCCCAAGGCCTAAAACGACCTTATATGTACGTCGTGTCACGACATAAAGAACTTCAATACGCTAGTAGAAAGAGTGTTAACACCTTAATTGTCACAAAGCCGTAACCTCGTCTCCCCGCTAATTGGTATTGGCGCGATTGAATTGCTAATTCATGTAATATGAGCGTTGTCTTAGCCTAAATTTGAGCATTACATACCTGATTGACAAAACATTCTGAGCAAACCTAAGATCGATTTACCGGGTGGTAAAACTCTTGTAGTTCTACCGGGGAGTTCAACATCATCATCATTGTCCCAATGCTGGGCACGGTTCTTACAATGACAAGGATTCAGGCCATAGTCCACTGCGCCGGCCAAGTGTTACACACCCTTGAGATATTTTACAATTAGGCATGTAGGTTTCCTCTCGAGATATTCCTTCACCGAAATGCAAGTGATAATTTAAGTTTAAAATTGAGGTGCGGGTTTTGATTAAGGATTCGAACCCGGACCGCCCGAGTGTAAGGTCGGATCCTCAAATATTAGGCTATCACCGAGGAGGTACCACCGTCATTTTTAGTTTTTAGAGGTGTGGTTGACAGTGACCACTTACATGTTTGCTACCTTTATACGATTATGGTTAGGTTTTTCTAAATCGGCAGTCAATATGGAAGTACTTGCACTGGTCATACATTGCATACGTCATTGCCTAATTCGGTTTTATACTTTTTTGTTAGCAGTAATCTACGACTTTTTAAAATATATGTATCTAATATCACTTTTATTGATTCTTAGCTGACCCGCGCAACTTCCTTTGCGTCACATAAAACAGAGTGGGTCAAATTTTCCCCGTTTTTGCAACAAATTTTTAACATATTGTTTAAATAAAAGTTATATCTCTAAGAATTTGTGTACAAAGTTTCATTTTTTCATTTTCAATTGGTTTTGTAACAAACAAACTAACATTCACAATTTATAGTCTATACTATTAGTATAGATACAGAAGTATAGATGAAACTCATAATAGTTTCGATATAACATACATTCATTTTACTGTAGGTATGAGATAAAAATACGGATAGCAATGATATTTCTCGCTGAACTCGCTGAACAAATATTAGTGGCCACCCAATAAACCGTTGTTCAATAGAATTCTACGTCACGTCCGTATGTTTGAACATGTCCAAACCAATATGGCCGCTTAGGGAACGGAGCATTCGGAGTTATTGAGTATGTGGACATAATAATATATTTTATATCTACGCGATATTGCACTTGAAGTGGAGAGAACAAGTAATTGAATACTAAAGCCTAAACATATTTGTTTGATAGTTTCATAGTAAATTGAAGGTGTTTTGCTGAGATTCTCATTAAAAGTAGTTTCTTTTGCAATAAGTTAGCAAACGAGCCTATAGTTGTACTTGTGTTGGACATGTATAGTCAACCCCAAAGTTAATTGAAATTAAATATTTTATTAATAGTAGGTATTAAGTTAGAAAAGGATGCTCAAGTACACTTGATGGTAAGGGTCAATCAATGCCGTTTTTAAACATTTTACAAATGTTTAACAAAACTACCTCTGAGGTACAAAGCTACCTCTGAGGTCGAAGGTGTTCGCCTCTGGTAAGTATAGCCGGTAACCACCCCGTGTCAAAGAAACCAAAACTTTAGAATTACGTATTAGAGGATTATGAGTCTGGCGGTGGTACCTCGTCTATACGAGTCCCACCTGATAATTTTAATACTCATAACATAATAGCGAATAACATTCTCGCGTTTAACAGCTCATATTTGTGAAACAGTCATAATAGCTCTGTCTAAGCAGCTTATATTAGTGTTAAAACTATTATTGCTCTCAGGACGACATTTGCTGAGGTGAAAGCTCAGAATTACTCAGGTCAAAGTCAAAGTCATTTGTGACTGAACTTGTAACAATGCTAGAAAATACTTAGAAAATTTCCTTTTACCGCAAGCAAGAACCGTTGTGTATTTAAATAAAATTTCGCTCATATGAAAATTAAATAAAAACGAATTACAATTTGCCTGTCGAAGAGTCAGAATAAGAGGATTCGTTATCATTTACAAGGTACATATATTATAGTAAGTATAATTACTAATATGAAATTGCTTATAAAGAGATGCTTCACTGTATGATTGGTGAGGCGGTAATCCCGGGTTTACTATAAAATAGAATGATTTTTTGTTGATTATTAATGTTACAAGCTACAGGTTAAATACAAATATTAACCTAGTTAACCACAGCACAGTAATTGTACTGTATGTTCTGGAATATAGTAGTAATAAATTTATTTTAAAAAATATGTTAAAACGTATGTTGCTTCTTGCATCTTCATTACTGTTTGATTTATTTTCCTCTTTTTAAATACGATAATACGCGGAGTCATCATAAAATATTCTTCCAAGCTAAATCCAAAGTGTATATATATACACTTTGGTAAATAACTATTCATTTACCCACATACGAGCTCAATCACCTATTTTTTATTTACAAGTTCCACCCTCCTTTTATTTATTTTAAGAATGTCATTTAACAAAACCTTACCAACCGCAAATATTACAGACAAAATTTCATCCAGACATCCAATGAAGCCAACCGTTCGTATCGAAATGGTCGGGGTTCTAATCCAATATCAAAATACATCCTAAACGTCTGCTGAATATTGTTGAGGGGACTGAAAATCGCTTCTTTCAGCCTGTAAATAACATTTTCAGGTGCGCCGTAAAATACATAACGTTTTCCAAACACGTGTCGTTACCTCGAAGGTTGGTTGTGAGATGAGGAGTTTCGTACTAGATGTGACTCTTCACACTTTTTTATACTAAATACTTTTTTCATAGAGAATAGAACCAAATACTAAAACTAAGTCTTGTGACAGACGATCGGACTGACAGATAGCGACGATTTATTAAAAGGATCCAGTGGAATCCCTTTGGGTAAGGAACCTAAAAAGCGAACCTAAAAAGAACAGAAGAAATGCCTTGTACATTAGAAGTAAGAACAAAGAAGCTCATTTTTGCAAGTTGATTCAAAATAGCAATCGAGCCTGCAGTTTGGATATTGGTAATGAAGCTTCGTATGGGAGTTAAATTTCTTCTTAAATTCTGCCGATGCTTTGCTACATTTGAAGACAGGGTGACTCTTTTTACACTTGCTTAAAAGTGTGCAGCAATTATATGTTCGCACGAAACGTCAAGTGAATTGAAACCGAACCGTCGACATTACGCGGCGACTTGTTCATTCAAGTTGTTCACTTGTTTATTCAATCGTCTTTCAATAACGCACGTCGAAGTGACGGTTGCGTTATATAACGCGTGATATGCAGCTACACAAAATACATTAATGCATTCACAGAATTGTAGGTCGACCGAAGGTTCCAATACGGTTTACGCGACCTAATTTCGGTTTTCGGAAAAAACAATTCGAGCGTGTTTGACTGAACTTTTTTTAGATATGGCATATACTATGACAATTAATAATCTACTATTTGAGAAATCTCTTCCAGATATTTTATATCTATGATACAGGCCATTATTTTCGGGGAGCGTGCCAACAAAAGACGATTGCATACTGACACAAGGACCGTATTAAACTTTTTTGCTACATGACGGACGTTATTTAGTCGTCGTTCAAAAACGCAAGCCGAAATCCTATGTAAAATTCATTCAAAATCAAAATCAAAAATAATTCAAAGTTGGTTCCTTAAGAACTCTTTTTGAACATTAAGAAATCTATTAACGCTTCGGAATATTCTCTAAAGAGAAAAAGTGGCAAGAAACTCAATAGATGAAAACTCCATTGAATATATTCTCGGTAAATAATCATTCGACGGAAGATTCACTTTTATGTCGTACGCGACGTAATTTATGTATTTACGTATTTAGGCTAACGTGTCATATATTATTTAGAAGCCTTACGACCGTATTTGACGGTAGAAATGACAAGTAATATAGCAATATTTGAGAAATTATTTTCAGATATTTTATAATTCTGGAAAAGTATGTTATCCTCGGGGACAGCGCCGACGGGAAACGATTATATTTTTACAAACACATGATTGACGTTCCGTGGAAGATTCAGCGTTACGTCATACGCGACGTAATTTCGGCTGTTGCGTCATAGCAATAAAGTTAAATAATCTATCCCTTGATGAATCTCTTCCAAATATTTTATATCTGTGGTAAAGGCCGTTATTATCGGGAATAGCGCCGACATGAAACGATTATATTTTTACAAAAACTAATGATTGAAGCTCCGTGGAAGATTCAGCTTTACGTCATACGCGACGTAATTTTGGTTGTTGCGTCATAGTAATAAAGTTAAATTATCTATCCCTTGATGAATCTCTTGCAGATATCTTATATCTGTGGTAAAGGGCGTTATTCTCGGAGAGCGCGTAGACAGGAGACGATTGTATATTGACAAAAGGAAACTGTATTAAACTTTTTAATTTATGTAAAATTTATTCGACGGAAGATTCCGCACTACGCCGTACGTGACGTAATTTCGGCTGATTTAAAATTAATAAACTATTCTTAGATGAATCGTTTCTAGATATTTTATATCTGTGGTAAAGGCCGTTATTCTCGGGGAGCGCGTCGACAGGAGACGATTGTATATTGACAAAAGGAAACTGTATTAGACTTTTTTATTTACGCAAATGGCGTTTATATTATTGCTCTCTTTGACGAAATTGAGTTGCAAATTTATCTATCAAATTTGACGGATGTAAAGTAAATGTACAGGAAAACGTGTCAAATCAAGGGGAAATGGGAACTGTTTTTGTTTGTTTTATTTTTAGGGTTCCTTATACGCTAACAAAAGAACCGTTCGCTTGTTCATTTGATTACTTTTAGTCGATTGAAATATTATGGTACACCCTCGTCTTCATAATCAGAATTCATTTTTCCAATAAAAAGGTAGCAAACATCATCAGTAATCATCCTCAAGCACAATTAAATCATACCTTAGTTTGATCACAGATGCGTTGCTATCCCTGAGGACTAAGGTATTCGCCAACAACCATGCCTCTCCAAACCGAAACATAAAAATTGCGCCACGGAGGATTATGAGTGTGGCGGCGGTCCTTTCCCGGTTGAACTTCAAATTTAAAGTGTAATTCTATTCTCCTAGTCAAGCCCTGTCATTTGACACCCATATTGAAGTAGTACTCCATATCTTCGATCTACAATTATACAGAATTTATTAATCATCAAAACTAAATGAGTGTACCAAACATCAGATCAATCTGTCAACAGGATTACCCCCTTCCTGTAACTTCAATAACAAAACATGACTCAAATAAACAAACAGACAAGTCAAGCTAAATAAAACAACTGTATGAATATTGATGTTACTAGACGTAACTTTGAAGTCGAAGTTAAAATACTTTTCACGAAAACTCCCACGGACCACGAAGTTCGCAAGCTTGTGCTAGTTGCTAATTATTTTCATATCAAAGTACCTAATTGGTTTAATAAGAGAACTTATTTAATTATCGTCTTCCTAATTAAAGACTTGGTAAATATTACCGTGGACCTAATTACTCTCCGAACATAAATTAGTTGAGCGAGTATTAGAATTATTAATCACATTACAAACCAGCTGTTTTCAAACTGTTTCAATTTAGATTCATAAAAAAATAACACTCATAATTTTTACAGTAATATTTGTTGTGCCGTGCTTCGGACATATAAAGACATGTACACAAAAATAGGGAACTTTATCTGCTCGGGAATCCAACCCGAGATCCTCTGCATCTAACAGTACACTTATCATTACGCCAGACAAATCATCTTTCATATGTAATAAAATTATAGAAATCACTACCTCGGCTGATTTTCTGGTGATCAGTCAAATTTACACATAAAACCGACTACCTCAGTCCTTGTATAATCTGGGATAACTATATTTTAAAAACCTTATTTTAATTTAATTCCGGTGAAATTAATGTACTTTGAGAAGCGATGCACAGACTTAAGTACAATCAATTAACGAAGCGAATTGCTACGACGACGTTAGCAACAAGACCTGTACTTAATCAATTGTACATTATAATCAAGATCATCGTAGAAACGTCTACGAACTCGTACTTAGTCAGTATGGTAGACTAAGGCCTAAAATTCTTTTCTTTGTGAGAGGGGACCCATACCCAAGAGTGACACAATACTAGGTTGTGGTGATGATGATGAGGATAATATTGATTATTGATATTATTACGATTTAGAAAATGTAATTTGCTAGATGGTAAAACTCGAGTAGTTGGGTCGAGGAGGTATCACCGACACCCTCATAGCCCATCATCAAGCAATCTTTGTGTTTCAGTTTTATTATATTTAAACGAGGTGAACATCTTAGTCCTCAAGGATACCACTATAACATAAAAAAAATCTTAATTGGTATTTATTTTTATTTCATGTGTTCAGTAGTATTATTTGGGAAGCGCTGTACGGACTAAGTACAATCAATTAACGCAGCGAACTGCTAGCGAACAGCGAACCTAGACCTAAGCTCTGCTGCGTTATTACGTTATTGCCTAATATTGAGTTATTGTTTAATTAGCCATTAACATCGCAAGATATGTAATTAATCAGTTGTACATTATAATCTAGATCGTCGTAGAATTGTTAACGAACTCGCATTTAGTCAACGTGGTAAACTAAGACCTATAATCCTTTTATTTGAAAGATGAGATCATATCCAGGAGTAAGACAATACTGGGTAGTGGTGAAAATCATGAGAATCATGAGATTATTTTTGATATTATTACGTTTTAAACTATGTAGTTTCCTAGATTATAAAACTCGAGTAGTTCGATCGAAGAGGTACCACCGACACCCTCAAATCCCCTCGGGATATCCATCGTGATATCCATGTTATTTAGTTTTGAGTTAGCATGTTTACAACGATAAACGAGGCGAACTTCTTACTCCTTGAAGATACCACTATAACATATTTTTTTAATTCAAGTTTAAATCCATTGAAGTTTAAGTTTTATTCCATGCAATTTAGTATTATTTGGGAAGCGCTGTACGGACTTAAGTACAATCAATTAACGCAGCGAACTGCTAGCTAGACCTAAGCTCTGCCATGTTATTACATTATTGCTTAATATTGAGTTATTGTTTAATTAGCCATTAACATCGCAAGACCTGTAATTAATCTGTTGATCA